>CM064574.1:8419260-8534260 GCA_032716605.1 Paralithodes platypus | reverse complement strand
GTGGTATTGGCAGTATGGTAGCTATAGTGGTAGTGGTATTGGCTGTAAGGTAGTGGTAGTGGTAGTGGCAGGGTGTTAGTGGTATTGGCTGTAAGGTACTGGTAGTGGTAGTGGTAGGGTGTTAGTGGTATTGGCAGTATGGTAGCTATAGTGGTAGTGGTATTGGCTGTATGGTAGTGGTAGTGGCAGGGTGTTAGTGGCATTGGCAGTAGGAGTGGTAGTGGTAGTTGCATGGTATTAGTGGTATTGGCAGTATGGTAGATAGTGGTAGGGTGTTAGTGGTATTGGCAGTATGGTAGATAGTGGTAGGGTGTCAGTGGTATTGGCAGTATGGTAGTGGTAGTGCCAATGGCAGTGTGGTAAGGCTACGGGTAACATAACATAATACAATGACAGATGACTAAATGCCACTGGGGCCTATCATGGTCATCAAAAATCTTAATTTAAATTATCTAAATTAAATTTGTCTTTTGTAATAATTAGTCATAAGCAGTGTCTAGGCTACTCCAACATGCACTACTATGTAAACCAACTTAAGGGACTAGTGGCCGTTTTGGGGGCTATTAATTATTTTATTTATTTATTTTTTAGTTTCTTCGGTAGACCTCCATCAAGCTTAAATAAACATTCCCTAGATCCCCCTTCAAGATAAATTTGTTAATTTTTCGATAGAAAAATTTCCCGGCCGAAGGCTGGTTCCTCTTAAAATTACAGGCTCGCTATCGCTCGCCAAGAAAAACTCGACACCTAAATGGCACGAAAGGTCTTGAAATTGACAACGGAATGGGGCGAGAGGTCTTAAAATCGACAAACTAATTGAAGGAAGTTCTTCAAATCTCAAAACTAATATGCTAAACATGAAGTTCTCCTTCATACAAAGCGAGTATTACCCCCTTAACCAGTACAGTATTACCCCCTTAACCAGTACAGTATTACCCCCTTAACCAGTACAGTATTACCCCCTTAACCAGTACAGTATTCATCCAAGAGACTGTGTCAAGTTTTAACCCATTAGTCATTGAATAGAAGATTGACTATGAAAATCGGTTAACTCCTGGGTTAGAGAGTTGAACAAAGTGGGGATGGGACTATTTTGAAAAGCCTGTTCCACCTACTCTCTGTCTGTAAGGGAGAATCTATACGCTGATATATTTCTGAAAAAACACTGATTATTGTAATACTGATAGGAGAGAGAGAGAGAGAGAGAGAACATTATTATCATTGAAATTACGGTACTCATTCTATTGGGCAATTACATGTTCAGTTATTACATTTTATTTTAACATTTGAAGAAGTTTTTATAGCGATATTTCTGTTATAGTTGTTGTTGTTGTTGACGCGTTGTTTTTGTTTTTGTTGTTGATGTTGATGTTTTGGTGTGTATTAAAATATAATGAGTTAGCGTTTATTTTGACCTGGGGCAAAGGTAAAAGTTGAGTCTAATGCCCATAAATATTCATACGTGCGGGTGTGTATGTTTATACTGTATGTATGTATGTTTGTAAGATAGTAGATATGTATGTACGTATATATGTTTGTATGTACTGTATATATTTATGTACATAATTATGCTAGCATAAATGTATATGTATTTAAGCTTGTGTGTATATATGCTTGTATGTGTGTATATACAGTATGTATGCTTGCTAGTATATATGTATGCATTCTATATACATATTTGTATTAGGTTTGTATGTATTTATTATATGTGTGCATGTATGTATGCTAATATATATGCATACATGTATGTATACAGAGAATACATTGAGATATCGATGTACACAAGTCTGCAGTGAAAGATGGTACAACATAATATGATCAGTTTTGACACGTTGATGAATGATTTTGAGATTTTCCTGTTAAACACAAATCCGACAAAATAATATCTTTAGTTCAGCGTTCACTAGTTTAAGTTTATAATATAGTAGTGTATCAGCTACTCGTGCAGGCGGTTGTATGGTTATATGTATTGTATAGTTCGATAGGCGAATGCACAGATGACCATATATTATTGAATTACAAATGTATGTTATTAAATACTAGTTACTTGCTATGACCATTTAACAGTTTTATAGCAAATTATTCATGTCAAATCACAGTATGTTTTATACATCCATACATAAAATCACGTAGAGGGTTTGAACTCAGGTGGGCAACTGTACATAGGTTCTGGTATTGGTGGATGTATGAACGTATTGACAGGTGATGGTGGATAGAAGGATGGATGGAGGCATAGAAGGTTGGGTAAATGGTCAAGCATTTGTATGTATAAATGTATAACCACACTTATGTACGAATGTGTATTTATGCGTAAGTACTTGTCTGTGTGTGTGTGTGGTCGTGTGTGCGTGTTCGTGCGTGTGTGTGTGTGTGTGTGTGTGTGTGTGTGTGTGTGTGTGTGTGTGTGTGTGTGTGCGTGCGCCAATACTCCCCAGTTCAGCTCACAGGGGTAAATATTGGCACTGATTATACTTTTACCTCCAGCTGCTGGTAGAGGGAGGAGGGGGGAGCAGAGGAGGGAGGCGGGCGGGGGGCAGAGGAGGTGAGGAGAGGGCTGTGACGAGGAAAGGAGGGGGTAGAGGGGGGGACTGGCAGAATAGGAGAGGAGGGAGCTGTGACGGGGAAAGGAGGGGGTAGAGGGGGGGGGAAGGGGGCTGTGACGGGGAGAGGAGGGGGTAGAGGGTGGGCAGACGACGGGAGGAGGGGGCTGTGACGGAGACAGGAGGAGGGAGAGGGGGCAGATGAGGGGATGAAGGGGCTGAGACGGGGAAAGGAGGGGATTGAGAGGGAAAGGGGACAGGGGTGCAGAGGAGGGGGCTGTGACGGGGAAAGGAGGGGGTAGAGGTGGGAGCAGAGGAGAGGGGGGAGGTGCAGAAGAGGAGAGGAGGGGGTAGAGAGGAAAGGGAGGGGTTAGTGTGGGTGAGTAGATTAAGTGGAGGGGATAGGTTAGGGTAGGGTAGTGGATATAAATGGGAGAGTGGAATAGGGTGGGTGGTAGATTAGGGTGGGGAGGTGGAATATATTGTGCTAGTGGATCAATAACTACAAAGTCTCTGTGATATTACGGATTGATTTGCGACTATCATAGCTAATAAGAGACGGACTATCTACGACAATAACAAATAGTCTATGATATTATAGTCGACGGAAATAGTACCGGTAGTTCAAATGTCCTCCAACTCCATAAATAAAACCATTTACAATATTAAAACGACTTTGTACATAATGCTCTAGCTAATATTATTCTAGTTTACCATGGGTACACTAGGACATATTCCATTGTTATTACGCTCACAGGTCTGGCAGCACTATTGCCAACATAATTCCGTAATTCGAACGGTCACAAAACAATCTGACAGTCAACAGTAACAGTCATAATTTTACGATCTTGATAATCTACGGACTTCTACTGTTAAATTTACGTATATGTTTTGCAATGTAGGAAGGATCTGTGGGAGTTGGTGGGTTAATCATGTTTCTGTAATATGTACCCTGTTCGATCCCTGGACTGAATAAAATTGTCTAACGATAGCCAGAATACAATATAAACAGCGTCATGGTATACTGAACGGGTTTGCTAGGGTATGTCCTCTAGTTGGAGAGTTAGGGTAAAGGAAACTAATTATACTTGTTTATATGTTCGGGTAGGCCAATCAGCAACTTCAATAGGCCATATATCTCTATATAGAAAATTGGCTTTTATTTTATGCTAAGCCATTATTATTTTCAATATGTATAACATCCAAAAAATATATATATTCTTTAACCCTTTCAGTTTTCGAAGACTCATTTTTTAGAAGGCCTTCAGGAAATCTAAGGGGTTAACTGTATCTCAATTAAGGGGAGATGGGCCGTTTTTCTGGTCCCCATTCTTCCTCTTGTTTAGCCCCATTAGTTTGGCGATTTTACGACCTTTCGTCCCATTTCTTTGTCAATATTAAGACTTTTCGTGTCATTTAGGTGTCGAATTTTTCATGGCGAGCGATAGAAAGCCTATGATTTAAGAGAAACCGGCCTTTGGCCGGGATATTTTTCTATCGAAAAATGTACGCAATTATCTTGAAGGGGGGTCTTGGGTGTGTATTTGTTTAGCTTGATGGAGGTCTAGGGAGGAAACTGATAAAATAATAAAAAAAAATACATACAGTATATGAGCAAATAGATACGCTCATCCCCCTTAACCCATTCCGTACCGGTGACGTCTTTTTTATTTTATTCTAGCTATATTTAGACGATTTTGTGCAGCTTAAGAAGGATCTGTGGTAGTAAAAAGAGTTACGTGAGATAGTTCGAAGGCTAGTAGTTATTGGAGGACCTTTTTTTAACTGATTAAAATCGTCTAATAGTAGCCACAATAAATTTAAAAAACGTTCCCGGTACAGAAAGGGTTAACTCTCTGACCACCACAATGTCTTCTTAATCTGAAAAACAAAATGTCTACTAATAGCTAAAATATAAGGAAGAAACGGGTACTCCGACGTTGAAAGGGTTAATATTATTATGATATATACATTATAATATATATATATATATAATATATATATATATACCTGTATATATAGTATACACACAATAGTATGGGTAAAATGAGATATTTACATATGTAGCCTATACACTGCATAGATACACTGACCACACAGCTATTACGATTACTGAAAGGTAGCCAGGACTTGATCCTAGTAGAGATAGCAGCCCTGAGAGTAAGGGAAAGTGGAGGGAAAGGAGAGCAAAGATGAAGACTCTGTCCCCACCCTCCGGTCATTTTGCCGTACTTGATACTAAATGGAAGTGAATAACCCTGCAGATCTCAAAAAGCACCTGAATCTACAGAATTGTTAGAAAATTAAAGGAAATATCATGCATACCGGTACCTGCAACTCTCTCTCTCTCTTTCTCTCTCTCTGTCTCGGTCTCTCTTTCTGTATGAGTGTAAGTGATTGTGTGTGTGTGTAAGAGAGAGAGAGAGTGTGTGAGAGAGAGAGAGAAAGAGAGAGAGAGATTGTGTGTGTGTGTGTGTGTGTGAGTGTGACAGAGAGAGAGAGAGAGAGGGAGGTGTTGTGTGTGCTGTTGTGTATGTATTTACCGTATATGTTTATGTGTGTGTGTAGTGTGTATTGTATTGTGTACATATATGTATACAACAGTAAACTAACCATGTACCTCTCCTCTTCCTCAGGTAAGGGAGCCACCGCCACACAGCGGGGCTGGAGCCTTGGGACGCCTTAACCCAAGAACGGCGAAGCCATGGTAGTTCAAAGTGCCTGCCATGCGAAGGTATTTGCTTCATTTCTGACGTAAATCGTCATATTTACAATATATAACATTCTTATTTCTCCATGTGTGCCTATTTTACTTTTAATATGAACATATGAACATTGAAAAGCAATAAAAGAAGTGGTAACAGGAGTTGGCTGTGGAAAAACTTATATTTTAGCCCCGCGGTCGTAATCTGAGCCGGACCGGCAAGAGACATTCATCCTTACTCTCTATTGTCTCGTATACTACTGAGACGGCTAGGGGATGTCTCAGACTGGCTAGGCTAGAGGGTCGGAAAAAGACTCCCCCCATACTTTCTCCTTTCTCCCAGCCGCCCTCGTGCGAAAATACTCAATAAATATCGGGAATAATTGGGAAAATACAGGATAATTGAGGAGGGGGGAAGAGGGTAAAAAAAAGGATGGGGGGGGGGGGGGGAAGGGGGGTTTAGGACACATGTGGAAGAGTGGTAGGAGGTATGGAGGGGAATTATCTCACTTAATCACATATTGCTTTGTTTTGAGTGCCAGTGGGGTGTTTTAACATTTTTTGTTATGTCTTGGCTCTTAAGAGGACCCTCGCCTTCGCCCAATAAAACCTCTTATGACGACCTTTGCCTTTCCCGGGTTAAGGGGAAAGGGTTCACTTTTTGATTAATTTTTTCATTTATTCAATACTTTTCTAGTGTCCTCCCTAGTCCTTTATCAAGCTTAAAATAACATCCGCCCAAGACCCTCCTGCAAGATAAATTTGTAAATTTTTTATAGAAAAATGCCCCGGCCGAAGTCCGGTTCCTCTTAAATTGCAGTCTCGCTATCGCTTGCCAGGAAAAAATTGATACCTAAGTGACATGAAAAGTCTTAATATTGACATAGAAATGGTGCAACTCTCCAACCCAAGAGTGAATTTTTTTTTATTCTCAGTCTTTCTTCTATTTAACTGCTGAGCTATGGAAACTCTCCCAGAATCAGTCTTTCCCTCTTCCTATGACTTAAGTTGCTTTAAACTCCGTGTGTCCAGGCACTTTGGCTCGAACGTCCCTTGATTTTGACCCTGTCACTCTTTCAACTCGGGGGGGAGGCACTCGATACAGGCAGTTTTGCCTTTTGTCTCCCTCACTCACATAGAAAGAAAAAAATGTTAGGTTGCGGCCTGAGAGGAGAAGTAGCACAATTGTCTGAACCAATCCAAACTTAAGGGGAGGTTTTTAGTTTGGTCCCTAGATATCCATCAAGCTTAAGATTACACCCCCTTGAGCCCCTTTCAAGATAAATTTGTAAATTTTTCGGTAGAAAAATGGCCCGGCTGAAAGCCGGTTCCTCTTAAATTACAGGCTCGCTGTCGCTCGCCAGGATAAAATCGACACCTAAATTGCACGAAAGGTCTTAAAATTGACGGAAATGGGGCGAAAGTTCTTAAAATCGCCAAACTAATGGGGCGACTGTCTTAAAATATCAAAAGCAATGGGGCTAAACATGAGGGAGAAAGGGGTCCAGAAAAAAAATCCCTCAAGTCGATATCTCCCCTTAACCCTTTCATTACCGGGGACGTTTCATTTAGGTCATGTCGGCTACATTTAGACGATAATATATGAAGCCTAGGAAGGATATATGGTAGCTAAAAGGATTACTTGAGATAGTCTGTTATTTAAATGGGTTAAATAGACGTCCTTCCTAAGCTGAATAAAATCGTCTAACTGTTGCCATAATATAATGAAAAGACATCATCGGTAAGGAAGGGGTTAAGGGTGATAATGTTAACAAATCATCAATCAACGTGAGAGTTGTGGCATTTATGAACGATCTTCACAGTACACACACACACACACACACACACACACACACACACACACACACACACACACACACACATATATGTATACAGTATATATGTGTATATATGTATACAGTATATATATATATATATATATATATATATATATATATATATATATATATATATATATATATATATATAATCAAATAATAACAAATATAAAGTGAATAATATATCTGAGTATATCCGTCTCCGTTTTCATTCCTCCCTCTTTGTGACAGGGTAGACTTCCAGAAATTGTATATCAGTTCTGTCTGGGTTTGTGTATTTGAGGGAGGGCGGGTAATTGGCCGTGGTGGTTCTCTTTATAACAGTACTGAGATTAACAATACGGACACTTATAAAAACTCGCTCATTTGCATCCTTATCACGAGATGGAATATGGCTGATGCTATCTCTCTCTCTCTCTCTCTCTCTCTCTCTCTCTCTCTCTCTCTCTCACACACACACATATCAGTATCCATAATGAGACAAAATATAATCCCCCCCTCTCAATCTCTCAAATGTATCCATATGTATTGTCCAACCCCACTCAGCCCCCCCCCCCCCCCCCCCTTCCCGGCATACACACAGACACACGCTTAATTAAAGGTTTTATTTGCCTCAGCTGTCCACGATTTGATGTTGAGAGAGAGAGAGAGAGAGAGAGAGAGAGAGAGAGAGAGAGAGAGAGAGAGAGAGAGAGAGAGAGAGAATAAAGCATACATGGTTATCATGGTTACTCAGAAAGTAATAGTGCAATAACAACCGATATTCATAAGCATTTACATATTGCAAGAATATAATTATGAAAGACTATAAAATGAAACATTATAATCTATTACAATGCATTATTCGAAAGGGTATTTGAGTTCTATAAAGAGTTTGCAAAACAACATACAGTTGTATACTGTAGAAAAAAATACAATATACTGTATATATATATATATATATATATATATATATATATATATATATTTATATTTATATTTATAATTATACATATATTTAGGCCTCAGGCAGGATTCGAACCGCAGTCAATCAGAATGACATGTCATGCTTTAATCTACTCGGCCACGGTATGATAAACCCTTACCAAACTTTTCCCATGTACATTGAAATTGAATTTGAAATTAATATGTATGTACATAATTAATGTGATACAAAGAGATTAACATAATCCAAAAGAGTTACTAATGTGGCTGAGCCCTTCGAGAGCACGAAGCTCTCTTAAATAGGAGAATGGAATTCTGCTTGGGGAAGGTAAATTCCATACCAAATCGTAGGACCCATGTATCAGAGTACACTACATGGGAATTTTACATTACGCCCCATGCAACTTGGGACAAATTGATTGAATAGCATTCTGCTCCTGGAAAGCATAGAGGTACATTTTAAATGTAGAATTCCTCATTAATATGTGAGTGACATGAAATAATGCTTAAGCCTTAGACAGGAGTCGAACTGCATTCCATGTTCTAACCCTTCTTAAATAGGATTTCCCTTTTCCTGTATATTTGGGAAGAGGTTGGTAAGCTTTCATCACACAGTGACCAAATTCGTTAAGGCGTGGTACCGTATGTAATTCTGATAGACTGCAGTTCGAATCCTGGCTGAGGTCTAAACGTGTATACATGTAACTCACCCGTTTTTGTGAGATACTTTATATGGAAATTATACCTCTATAATTGTCAAGAGGAAAATGAAATAAGATAAATTCATACCGAGATGCGTGGGGCTTCTGTAAAAATCTCTTGCATTAATGTACTCTGAAACATGAGTCCTACAACTCGGTATGGAATTAACCTTCCCCAAGTAGGATTTCCCTTCTCATAAATTATATATATGGGAAAGGGTTGGTAAGCTTTTATCACTCTGTGGCCGAGTGGGTTAATGCGTGCAATGTCTTTCTGATTCACTGCCGTTCGAATCCTGGCTGAGGCATATATACTATATACTATATATATATATATATATATATATATATACATCTCTCTCTCTCCCTCCCCCTCCCTCCCTCTCTCCCTCCTTCCTTATCAGAGCCTAAGGGGACATCACCCAAGATACACTCTGCCACCCAATATACGTTTCTCTCTCTCTCTCGCTCCTGCATGCTGATTTTAGAAGCGGGGGAAGAGAAGTTGTCTGGAGATTGTGGAGAAGTGCAGGGTTGTTAGGAATAGTGATTGTATTGTATTGTATAGTAACTGTGATGATTGTATTATACTCAAAAGAGAAGAAAGGCCATGAATGATTCAGGGGAGGTGTGGTGGAGTGGTCTTGCCACTGGACTGGTAATCCAATGGACCCGGGCTCGAATCTCGATACGTCAATGGGAAGATATTATTTGGATAGAATGTTTGTTGTACCTAGTATCAGTGCATTACCACAAAGCCTACCAAAAACGCCAAATAAATACCCTCATTGGTCCCTGATTGAATAGCACTGTATGAATATTCCCATATTCAAAATATGCTATAGGGGGGGGGGGGGGGGGGGGCATTGCCTAGTGAGTTCATTGCTTCATTGGTGGTGTTCTTAGAGTGAGGGTCTGAGTCTAGGATGTGAGACAGTGAAGAACTGGAACGAGGCAGCTTCAGAGATGGGGCTGCTTCGAGCCTGAGTGAGCAAATAAGCCCCATGCATTCTGCAAAGGCAAAATGGCAGAGGCATGGTTGTAGCTAAACAGTGCTTCACTTGTCTCACCCCCTAGACTGGAACGAGACCTCACAGGCTTCACCGTTCATAACGGTTGAATGTACAGGCTCTCACCCTAGTAGTTGGAATATAGAAAAACAAAAACAGTTTTATATTATAAGATGTGAGATTGTTAAGTTTGGTGGTGAGTAATGATTAGGTTGTTAATTCATATCACCAACCCACCAGTTAACTTACAAATAAGCCTAATTTATGAAATCGATGAAACTAATGAATGCAAGTGGCACTCCAAGGATTCGAACCTAGGATATTCACGCCAAAAGTCAGCTCACTAACCATTACGCCATCAAGACAGTTAAAGGTTTATTATTTTTTTTTTTTTTTTTTTTAGTTTCCTCGCTAGACCTCCATCAATTTCAGAAAACACCCCCTAGACACCCCTTCATGATAAATGTTTACATTTTTCGGTAGAAAAATGTGACGGCCGAAGACCGATTCCTCTTAAAATAACATGCTCGCTATCGCTCACCAGGGAAAATCGACACCTAAATGGCACGAAAGGTCTTACTATTGATATATAAATGGGACGAAAGGTGTTAAAATCGCCAAACTAATGGGCCGAACGTTTTAAAATCTCAATACCAATGGTGATAAAGACGAGGGAGAAAAGAGTCCAGAAAAACGGCCTCCCCCCCCCCTTAAGATTGCCGTGTTTGGTGGTGACGAGTAATTGGGTTAATGATCGCTATTAGGGGATTGGAAGTTGTAAACCCTTTATGTAATATATAAATAAATTAATTAATTAATAAATAAATAAGTATATAAATAAATACTACTACTACTACTATTACTACCGGTACTACTACTACTACTACGTCTACTACTACTACAACAACTACTACTACTATTTTTTATTTTTTTTATTTTTTATTTTTTTCCATTGTACATACATTTGTTCATACATTTACTACTACTACTACAACAACTACTACTACTACTACTACTACTACTAAAAATAATAATATGATGTTCGTGTAAATCCGACTTAACCTTCCCGACAAAATCCCCCCACACCCCCAACAATCCTCAAAATACCTGTGTGTCTGCGCGCGAGTAAAATGTCCGTCAAATGCCAGCATAAGCGATAAATGCCAGAACAGTCCAAGTTTTTGCCCACGGTCTGCGGAACTCAAATGCCGTTGACAGTATAAATTCGCGGGTTTTAACGGATTTTAACGGTTTTCAACGGCTGCGGCAACATCCGGACAACGTATTTCGCCTGTGGTCTTATTTAAGGGGGGTGACCTGCTTTTTGTTATTTCTGTCCTTTTCTCTCTTTCTCTGGCTTTTATCCATTCGGCCCCATTCAGCCAACTATTTTAAGACGTTTATCCCCATCTAGGTGTCGATTTCTTCCTGGCGAGCGATAGCGAGCCAGCATTATATGAAGAAATCCGGCTTCGCCGGAGAAATTTTTCTATCGAAAAATGTACAAATTTAGCCTGCTGTCAAACAAAAATAAAAAATATGCTGGCTCGCTACCGCTCACCAGTAAAAAATTGACACCTGGATGGGGATACACGTCTTAAAACAGTAGGCTGAATGGGGCCAAATAGATACAAACCAGAGAAAGATAGAAAAGGACAGACCTAACAAAAAGCAGGTCACTCCCCTTAACCTTTGAATGTGTGCTATATTCCCTGTGATATATTACATTTACTGTACTGTATATATATATATATATATATATATATATATATATATATATATATATATAGCTTTATTGTTATTGTGTTGGCTATGATAAAACAAAACACATTGCTTTTGAGATAGATGGATTTATCTATTGATAGCTAGAATGAAGAATTATGACTGAAATTGAAATAGGTAAGAAACTAATATGATGAAAACAATTACACAATTACACTTTACACAATTCAAGATTATTCGTGGACGGTATCACAAGGCATTATCTAAATTACTTGTATCTGATGACTTAATTATTGATGACGAAAAACATATTGCTTTAAAAAAATACCGGTACCACTTTTAAAATTACGTCAAAGTTCAGAACCATAATAATTACACGAAATATAATGAATAATTAATTCAATATTGTAAATATACAATAGGTTTACATTAGTCACACACTTAACACAGTACAAATGTATACATAATCATTGGGTGTGTTGATAATGGTTTATCCTTCTGTCCATATATTAGATGGGTGTATTACTAATATACAAATATACCTTTATAAATGTATTTTATTAAGGGCACTATACTTACCATTTCCATATCCATTACATTATACAGTGTAGAGTACTTGTATTATAGTATAAATCATATTGGATACATATGTGGTATATCAGGTTCACTATTGCAAATACTGGTAATACATGTAAATAATATATCCACAATCATCAGCTACACAAATAGTTGTATAATATGTAAACACATAACTATACCACTAAGTAAATTAAAATGAACCAGAAAATGCAAACATATACTGTACTAACTAAATATACAACTCTTTAACAAACAAACATCCTCCCTTGACTCCAGGATCTTCCAACCATGTAACAAAAATATGAAACTCATTCCCCTTCGAGTAACCAACCGGTAGAGGAACAGCTGATTCATTGCGTCATATCCCTGGTCGGATTTAAGGGGGGTGAGGTGAAACTGAACGGTCAGGCTATGGAGACCGTCAACTCTTGTGTGTTGACGGGCAGTGTGTTGAGTAAATATGGGACTATGGATGAAGAAGTGCGGGAGAGGGTACAACAGGGGAAGAGGGTTGTAGGAACGCTGAAAGCAGTAACAAGAAATAGGGTGGTCAGTATGGAAGTGAAGAAGTCCTTGCATGACAGTGTGGTAATCCCGACACTGACTTACGGAAGCGAAGCATGGACGTTGGTTGAGAGACTCAGACCAAGAGTGAGAGCAGTGGAAATGAATTACCTAAGAAGTGCGTGCGGAGTTACATGGAGGGATAGGCAGACTAATGAGGAAGTAAGAAGGAGGTGTGGTGTGGGGGTAGATGTGCTGGAAAGTGTGAAAAGGAACAACTTGAGATGGTTCGGCCATATTGAACGTATGGAAAGCGAGAGAATGACTAAGAGGGTGTATGAGAGCGAGGTGGAGGGACAGAGAGGGAGAGGTAGACCGAATGAGAGGTGGAAGGATGGAGTGAGGAAGTATATGAACGAAGGCAGTGCTGGTTGGGGGAGGGGCGTCGACTGACCGGGGACAGGGTGCATGGGGGCGGTTCGTTCGTGGCCACCCCTTCGGGGATCACGGCGTCGTGCAATTGATAGATAGATAGACCTGCTTTACTTTTCACTCTGGGTTGTATCCGTTCGGCCCCATTTAGCATACTGTTTAAGACGTTTATCCCCATCCAGGTGTTGGTTCATACCTGGCGAGCGATGGCGAGCCACCATATTTTGGATGAGTTAGATAGCTGTCTAAATTTGTACATTTTTCGATAGAATAATGTCTCCGGCGAAGCCGGATTTCTCCATAAAATGCTGGCTCGCTATCGCTCGCCATGAAAAAGTCGACACCTGGATGGGGATAAATGTCTCAAAACAGTAGGCTGAATGGGGCCGAATGGATACAACAAAGAAAGAGAAAAAAGCAGGTCACCCCCCTTAACGAGGCGTTGGTTTCTAGGATTTGTGAGGCTTTCAGAGGGAGCAATCAGACTTATTTGGTGTTATAGATGTCAACACTGGATGAAATAAACGACATGAGCAGCTAAATATATGAGTATGCGCAAAACTGAACGATAATGCTTAAAAAATATAATATAATATATATGTATATTTAAGTTACTGGTCGGATTTAACGAGTCTCTGGTTCGTAGGATATACTGTATATATATATATATATATATATATATATATATATATATATATATGTGTGTGTGTGTGTGTGTGACATTCAGCCAACACCGGATGTACAAAATAACAATTAGTCAACAAAATGGAGTTGTTAGAGTGAGTTGAATTGCTGCGTTTGTCATGAACAGAACTCCGGCAATAGTCCAAAACCTAACCAATTAAAAAAATGTGTCAGGTTCCTTCTGTGAATATCGTCCAAGACAGAGTATATAAAGCCGGTATTAGACGAGCGCTTTTTCACTCAACATTCATCCTCAACACTGATCTGGCAGCTTATGAGGTCAACATTTAGAATAGGTGTGGCGGAGTGGTCTTGCCACTGGACTGGTAATCCAATGGACCCGGGTTCGAATCCCAATATGTCAATGGGAAGATATTATTGGGATGGAATTTGTGCTGTACCTAGTATCAGTGCATTACCACAACACACCGAAATGCCAAATAAATACCCTCATTGTTCCCTGATTAAATAGCATTGTATGAATATTCCCATATTCAAAAATATGCTACAGGGGGGCAATGCCTAGTGAGTTAATTGCTCAATAGGTGGCGTTCTGAGAGTGAGGGTCCGAGCCTGGGGGATGAGACTGTGAAGCACAGAGGCGGAGCGGCTTCAGAGATGGAATTGCTTCGAGCCGTGAAGCTTCACATGTCTCACTCCCTAGACTGTAGCAAGTCCTCACGGGCCTCACGTGTTCAGCGGTAGAGTGTAAAGGCTATCAGCCTATGACCGAGAGGGAGTAGGCTAGTTGGAAAATAGGAAAAAAAAAAAAAAAAACCTACATTCATCTAGCAACAGTCTAGTTTCCATTACCAGTGCAAAATATTCCAGAAATGTTGCCAGGAAAATGTTGATCATCGAATGTTGACCATAAAATAATGCTCTAGTGTGATACCGGCTTAATTTGCCAGTAGCCCCCTAGTGAGCAGAGGGAGAACTGAATACCCCCATCTTGTCGGCCATGTTGTATACCTCGGCTCTACCACACGACGTCGTTTTATTGTTTTACTTATTGTCAAGCAGTTTATATACCCTAGACCCCTTCAAGCTAAATATGTAAATTTTTCAGTAGAATAAAGTCCTGGCAAATGGTCAGTTTCTCCTAAATTTAGGCTCGCT
Organism: Paralithodes platypus; assembly: GCA_032716605.1. Classification (NCBI taxonomy): domain Eukaryota; kingdom Metazoa; phylum Arthropoda; class Malacostraca; order Decapoda; family Lithodidae; genus Paralithodes; species Paralithodes platypus. The sequence continues at coordinate 8,519,503 of CM064574.1, read as the reverse complement.
ATCACTCGCCCAGATATAATCAATATCTGCATTGGACAAAACGTCTTAAAACCCCCAAGGTAATGGGATGAAACATAGTGGTTAAAAATACCACCTGGCTTAGATAGGGTTATTTTATTCCCGACTTCCCTGGCTACCTGTACCACACCTACAGTTATTGGCGGAACGAAAGGGGCCCCGTTCCCACCTTCACGATGCCCATGCCGATATGTCCCGATTTAAATATGGCGGTGTGAGTTGAGAAATTGACTACAAATTCTTTTTCCCTCAAAGGTGCTACGTAATAAATACGAATTGCTACAAAGTGCTTACGACAGACTTGCGACGGATCTACGATACAGACACGAATTGCTAATACTTCTAAATTTCAATGGTCATTAATACGACGACCACCACCGATAAAAACTGAGATAAAGGACATTAATCATCTAAATGTAGGGAGATATACGCAAATACACATACACCAACATTCTTCTAAATATAGGATGGGTATATCACAATTACGCACACACACACACACATACACACACACACACACACACACACACAGACACACACACACACAAACACACATACACCAACATTCGTCTAAATATAGGATGGGTCTAACACAATTGCGCACACACATACACACACACACACACACACACACACATACACCAACATTAATCTAAATATAGGATGATATATCACACACACACACACACACACACACACACACACACACACACACACATACACACATACACACAGCCCGTAGCCTAGTAGGTAGAACTCTCGTCTCACACACGAGGGGTCGGGGGTTCAATCCCCGGCCGGGCGGAGACAAATTGGGCTTGTCTCCTTTCATGTGTTAGCCTCAGTTCACCTAGCTGTAAATAGGTACCTGGAATAAGTGGACGACGTTGTGACGTCCCATCTGGGGTTGGCAAAAATGGTACAAGGCGAGATGGGTATCATATGGTTCACCTAAGCTGATGGCTACCTAAGCCTTCGGGCGAGACGGTACCGTCTATAGTGAGAATGGTACCATACAGATCCACCCTAAGCCTTCGTTTCCGATGTCGCCAATTGGCTAAAAATACAGACTACACACACATCCACAGCCATTCCAACGATACATATAAGACCTACAAATATAGGAGGCGGGAAATAACGAGCATGGTCACTCCCGCAATACAACTAGAGTAAGTACAACTAGAGTAAGTACACCAACATTCGTCTAAGTATAGGATGACATAGCACACACACACACACACACACACACACACACACACACACACACACACACACACACCAATGCTCGTTTATATAATTATAGGAAGATATATTGCAAATACGAGCGGACAATCGTAAACACACACTAATATGGTTTAAATTATATGAAGAGATAGCGCAATTACACACACACGCACACATACACACCAATATTCGTCTAAATATAGGAAGATATATCACACACACACACACACACACAACCATACACCTGTAGGTCCTGTAGGTAGTAGTTGCAGGCAGTGTTGTCCGCCCGTGGTCACGCTGATGCGCCACCACTAGTACATTCCATCTGCCCGTCTCTGCGCCAGCTGGTCCATGATGCTGTTGCTAGCGGCGCGGAGGTGGTAGTGGGGCAGTTGGGGTTGATCAGGTAGTGTCCAGAGAAATTTGTCCAGTTGATTTTTAAATTTCTCGAGACTTGGTTCAGTTGAGTCATGCAGATATCTGGGTAGGGCGTTAAAGAGAAGAGGTCCTCGTGTCGCAAAGGCGTTCTCCTTGAGCGTCTTAACTCTGGTGGCTGCTCTGGGGTGTACCCGCTGTATGTTGCAGAGACGGCCCAGTCGTTGATGGATGTGAAAACCTATATTAAGGTTGTTGGTTGTGATGCCAATCAATATTTTGTAGACATATAAGATGGCATATCTGTCCCTGCGTCTTTCTAATGAGAAAAGCTTGAGAGTTTCCAACCTCCCCCAGTAGTCTAGGTGTTGGACGGCAGAGATTTTATTGGTGAATGAGCGTTGAACTGCTTCGAGTAATTGCTTCTCTCCCACCTTCCATGGGCTCCATAGCTGACAGCAATATTCCAACAGTGGAATGACCAGGGACTTGTAGAGCGTCAGCATGGGGATCATGTCACGTGTTCGGAAGGTTCGTAGGATCCATCCAGCTTGGTTACGAGCATTCTTTGCCACATTGGTTATATGCATTCCAAATGTACCATCTCGACTGAGTGTAATACCAAGATCTTTTACATAATCATTTGTATCAATGCAAGAGCCGTCATCTGCTGTGTATGTGTGGATATTCATATTTCGGTCTGCACTGTAAAACATGTGTTGAAATTTGTGATTATTAAAGGACATGTTGTTTTGCTCTGCCCATGAGTAAATTGTAGTGAGATCTGCCTGAAGTAAATCAGCATCTGTTGTAGAAGACACTTCCTTTAATACACGAGTGTCGTCAGCAAAGGAGGCGACAGACAAATGCATGACATGTTTATTTATGTCTGATATGTGCAGCAAGAAAAGTATAGGTCCAAGAACTGACCCTTGTGGCACCCCACTAGTGACGATGGATGGCTTGGACACTGCACCACCAACCGCTACAGCTTGTTCCCTGTCAGTGAGGAAACAGTGCAGCCACACCCCAAGTTTTGCTGAGATTCCTGAGTCTCGTATCTTGTGGAGGAGTATGCCGTGGTCTACCTTGTCAAATGCTTTTGCAAAATCAAGGTAGACCACGTCGATAGCATTTTTATTTTCTAGCCCTTCTATAATTTTTTCATGGTGAGCTAACAGTTGCGAGAGGCACGAGTGGCGCTTCCGAAACCCATGCTGGTCCTTGTCTATTATGTTGTTTTCTTCAAGGTATATGGACATATTTTTAACTATTAGCTTTTCGAGGATTTTGATGACATGCGAAGTTAAAGCAATAGGTCTATAATTTTTTGCTTCACCCCTCGAACCCCCTTTGTGGACTGGTGTAATTTTAGCACATTTTAATTGTTGTGGTATAATTCCAGAGTCGAGAGAGTTTCTATAAAAAAATCTGTAGAGGAGCACTAAGGTCTGCTGCGCAATTCTTGAGAAGTGCGGCCGGGAATTGATCCGGGCCTGCTGCTGCATTGATACCAATTTCCTTTATAGCATTTACTATATAATTTGTGGTAAATTTAATGTCCGTTAGATTTGGCATGGATACTTTGTGGAAGAAGTCGGTCGGTGAGTCAATTATTTTATCACCTCGAGGGTGGCTAAAGACGCCCTCGTACTGTAGCCGTAGTATATCGACAATCGCCTCAGGTTCACACACACACACACACACACACACACACACACACACACACACACACACACACACACACACACAGCCCGTAGCCTAGTAGGTAGAGCTCTCGTCTCACACACGAGGGGTCGGGGGTTCAATCCCCGGCCGGGCGGACACAAATTGGGCTTGTCTCCTTTCATGTGTTAGCCTCAGTTCACCTAGCTGTAAATAGGTACCTGGAATAAGTGGACGACGTTGTGACGTCCCATCTGGGGTTGGCAAAAATGGTACAAGGCGAGATGGGTATCATATGGTTCACCTAAGCTGATGGCTACCTAAGCCTTCGGGCGAGACGGTACCGTCTATAGTGAGAATGGTACCATACAGATCCACCCTAAGCCTTCGTTTCCGATGTCGCCAATTGGCTAAATACAGACTACACACACATCCACAGCCATTCCAACAGTACATAAAACACTTAACATGCATTTCACGCAATACATTCCCAGTTAAGGAGGCGAGATAATAATGAGCTTAGCTCGCATTGCGTGGATTCCCCTTGACGAACAAGTAACTGAGTAACACACACACACACACACACACACACACACACACACACACACACACACACACACACACCAATATTCTTCTAAATATAGGAAGATACATCGCCAGTACAAACGGACAAAGAGGCACCAAACATTATATCCAATTCCAGAAACCAACTTAAAAATGGGCAACGCTAGTCATCTGAAATCCAAATGATGCCGCTCCGGGAATGAAGTTTATTTATTTGCTCATTTATGTATTTTTGTATTATGTTTTTAGTTTCTTCCCTAGACCATCAAACTTAAGGGGAAAAAAAAAAAAAAAAAATAATAATAATAATAATTTGTACATTTTTCGGTAGAACAATTTCCCGGCCAAAGGCCGATTCTTCCACATTTACAGGCTCACTATCGTTCGCCAGGAAAAAAATCGACACCTAAATAGTATGAAAGGTCTACAAATTGACAACAAAATGAGGCGAAAGGTCTTAAAATCGACAAACTAATGGGCAAACATCATAAAATCTGAAAACTAATGGAGCTAAACACGAGGGAGAAAGGGGACCAGAAAAACGCCCCATCTCCCCTCATAATGTACGAGTGGTGTTTGTAGGTCGGCTTCTGCGGGGTATTTTTGCAGAATTCACTAGTTTAGGTAGATTAGGGGGGATGCGCGTATTTATTTGTTTATTTATTTATCTATTATTATTTTTTAATTATCATATTTATTCGTTTTTACTTGATGTTTACTTTATATATATTTTACTTTTATATTTATTAGTTTTTACATTTTTCTCTAGACCTCCATCAAGCTTTAAAAAATATCCCCAAGATCCCCCCCTCGAGATAAATTTGTACATTATTCGGTAGAAAATGTCACAGCCGAAGATTACAAGCTTGATTTCGTTCGCCAGAAAAAAAGACAAGAAAACGATACCTAAATGGCACGAAAGTGTTAATAATGATAACTAAATGGGGTGAAAGGTTTTAAAATCACCAAACTAATGGGCCGAAAGTCTTTAAATCTGAAAACTAATGGGGTTAAGCATGAGGGAGAAGGGGGGCCAGAAAAAACAACTATCTCCTCTTAATACACTTGAGATATTGGTCTTTCACGAGGATGAGAACGGCATAACCAACCGTAATCTAGCCTAACCTTACCTGATTTAACCTGGCAGATACGTTGGGTTAGGCTAGGTAATGGGAGACTTATCGTAGCCTAACCTAACCTAACCAAATCTTACCTAACCTATCCGTTAGGTTGGGTGAGTTTAAAGTGATGTAAAGGTTAAGTTAAAGTTTAAGTTAGAGCTTCAAACTCCACAAGTTTAATTAGTTTTATACACTTGCCACAATAATTTTAACCTAATTTAACACCCTGGATCCCAAGCGATTTAATAAAATGTACACTCCAGGACCAGCCACTTATCAATATTTTATTTTTCCTGAAAACAAATGGGATGTGTTAGTAATGAAGGAAAAACAACATAAAACCGCTCACCTAGGTCATTTGGGGGTCCTGGTGGGCGGGGGAAAGTCACAATTAACATGGGGTGATGGGTAGGCAAACTAATGGAAAATCACTCCCGTGCGAGCCCACACGTACACTGGACTTGGTGGATTGCCTACCATCGGTATTGTTCCGTGGGATCCTAAAGTAGTTCCCATACAAATCTGAACTCTCTAGGTACGATAGAACAAGAGTAATTAAGGCGGACGCAACCGTTGCGTCGCTAGTACTGGGCGTTACATACATAGGCGACGCATCACATGCATCGCTGGGGTCCAGTGGGTACACCGATACATTGAGTTTGGTTAAGACTAATAATGTGGGACTTATCCAAGCCTATCCTGACCTAGCCTAACGTTACCTAACCCAACTATTGGGTTAAGTTAGATGATGTGGTATTTATCATACTGGTACTAACCATTCTTAACCTAACTTCACCCCAGCTAACCTTTGAGTTGGGTTAGATTAGATGATGAGGGACTACGGCTTAGGTTAATTCATATTAGTTTATCACCAACCCACCAATTAATTTAAACCTAAACATAACTAATGAAATCAATTAGAGTAATGAATACATGTCGTACTCCAAGGACTGGAACCTAGGATACTTACATCGAAATTCCGCATACTAAGCATTACGCTATCAAGCTAGGTTAGGTTAGGGTAAGTTATCGAGATCGTAATTACGTAACCTGACCTATGTTAACCTAACCGTTAAGACAGTTTAAGTTAGGTTAGATGATGTAGGTCAACAGTTTAAGTTTAATCAAGTTAAGGGGGGATTATTCACTTTTTTTCTTCTCATTTATTAATTATTATTCTCTTTTCCTCCATAGACCTCCTTCAGATTTAGAACAAATCCCCCTTCTAGATTAATTTGTACATTTTTCGGTAGAAAAAATTCCCGGCCTAAGACCGGTTTTTTCCAAAATTACAGGGTCACTATCGTTCGCACGGAAACAAAATCGACACCTAAATAGCACGAAAGGTCATAATATTGACAAGGAAATGGGGCAGTCGGTCGTAAAATCGACAACCTAATGGGGCAAATATTTTAAAATCTGAAAGCTAATGGGGTTAAACGTGAGGGAGAAGGGGATCTAGAAAAAAATAGACCATCTCCCCTTAAGCTAAGAACAGTTATCGTGATCGTACTGGCGGAGAAAACTAGCAGCAGCGCGTAAACCTATCTAAAGTTGGGGAATATGGGTCCAGGAATGCCGGTGTGTGTGTGTGTATGTGTGTGTATGTATGTGTGTGTGTGTGTGTGTGTGGTGGTGGTGGTGGGGGGGGGGGGAGTCGGTTGGTTGGTTGGTTTAGCATGTTATTGATGTTGTGTTTGTCAGAGGCGTTGCGTGCGTGCTGGCTGCCTCATTTGCTAGTCAGTGCTACTAATTGTCACTAAGAGGCGTAATACTAATAGGGTTGAGATGACGGGTCTGAAGACGAGCCACCCAAATAACAGCTACAGAATAGCCAGTCTGCAACTCCAAGAACCCATAATCAGGACAAGAAAAATAGCAGAGACACCCCAATTCTCCCATGCTCTAGCCCCTGGACAAATACCTAAGCGACCCCTGTTTCACCGTTTTCTACGACGAGACAAAGGTATGGGAGGTCACCCAAACTCATTAGCCACCTGCTCGGGTCACGCCCCCTTGTAGCCCGGTGCCGGCACCGAGCTACATGTACTCAGCTCCCGGATATGGAGGACACAGAAGAAGTAGTTATACAAATAGAACATCAACGGCCTGGAATCTAATGACAAGAGTGGATATAAACGAGAGGACACATTGTGGCGGATCAGAGATCCAATAAACCTCGACCAAGACCAACTATTAAGCGAGCTATATCAATGTTTGTTTAGGAATGTAGCTCGTGGACAAGTCCGTACACATCCCATTTCTCCCTTATTAGACTAAGTAACTAGGTCTTAACCCTCATCTAGCGGGGGGGTTTTGGGCTATTTTGGGCATATTCAGGCCCTCCTGAATGATCAATCAAGTATCTGCATGAAAATAAATGTATTCAGCAAAAAACTAGGCGCTACAAGCTTCAAAATGAGACCAGAACGAGCTACGTAGCACTCGTTGTTTTGATGCAGTGGTACCACCAACATGAGAGTTTAGCGTATAGCGGCATATTTTTTCCAGCTACGCTCACCACTGGCTACACTGCCGGCCTCTCGAGAACAGAGGGAGCGTGAGTCAGTGGGCGGCGGTAAGCCCTGGGTGTCGGCCGTGTGGCCTGCTGTGCTCCCGGCCATTTGCACTCGATTTTAACCCTTTAACCCTTATTTAGCGGGCTAGGTGGTCTATTTGACCGTAGCGCCCAGCGTTTTTTTTTATACCCTAAATAGGGTTGTTTCCGTGCTCATTTTCATTCCTAAATAAGACCCAGAGCGTAAAACAAGTATCTATCCCTGAAAGGGCGTAAACAGAGCTTTCCAATGACACCCGAACCATCCTTGTATGACCACTGGTTCTCTTGCGACGATCGTGCAACACGAGTGCAAAAAACCTAAAATAAGGTAATTTCCTTACATAATTCCCTGTGTAGCGAGTGAGAAAGGGGTGAGAAGGGTGGGATACAGTTCAGTAGGTCCACCGCGGTGGTGGGGACCGGTCATAAGGTTCCTACGCTCATCCCACCGCTCAGCTCTCTCTCTCAGCAACATTACGTGCTGAAAATGGTGCTCGACAGATGTCGTGCACCGCCACATAGTCCAAATTTATTTCACTCGACATATGTTGCGCGCCGCCAATAAGGGGTTAAAAGCCTTAATAATGCTCCTAACTTGCTGCTTTTTAGATACGGACTTAAGTCGGGCCCCGCTCTTTAAGTGTTAAGTAATTAATGAGCTACCTAGCACATATGTATCCATGTAAACTACCACTAGGTATACCTACGATAAGTAGTTACCTAACAACTTCATCACAACCATTTCACAATATCCCTCTGATGTTCAACACCTGGAAACAGGAGTCAAGGAAAATGCCGCACATTATCTCAGGTAAATTGTGGAAATGTATGCAAGCTACACGACCCTACTATTCAACCCCTACCTAGGAACCGAGTAGCAGTAACTGTGTAGCTGGCACCAGCCTGCACCAGCCTGCCCCTGCCCTGCCTGGAGAGTGTGCGATCCTAAAGTGCCCCTGAAGTCCTGTCGGAGGGACGCCCCACCTTCCTGAAGCCTGGAGCCTGAAGTGCTGCCCGAGGACGCCCTGCCCCCGGAAGTGCTGCCCGAGGACGCCCTGCCCCCGGAAGTGCTGTCCCCGGAAGTGCTGCCCGAGGACGCCCTGCCCCCGGGAGTGTTGCCCCTAGGACCTACGACCTACGTTGGCCAGCCCTGCGCTCTCTTCACCAGCCCTCCAAACATTCCCTAAGGTTGTGTGTGTCTTTTCGTTGTGTTATTGTTGTTGAGGTATAGGTTAAAATATGTGAATCGTGTTGTGTTAATTAATTCTAATGTCTGTGCCCAAGATCTTTAATTACGTATTGTGTTAATCCTTCAGAATCGTTATATAAAAACTTAGTTAAGGTCTGTGTTTAAGACCTAGTGTTCATAATTTATTTATTTGCTCTAGAACGTCCTACGCATACGTTATATATATTTGTTTTAATTAACTCACCTTGCCACACTCACAGGTTTGCCTAATATATGTATTCTGTTGTGTATTTTGTAAGTTGAGGTCGACGTGTATTTCGTGTGTAATTACCCTTCTTGAGTCATCACTGATTACCTAGAACTTACGCCCAATTTTACAACGACTTTACCTAATTGATTTTATCTAGAACATACGCCCAATTTTACAATTAATTTACCACAGTTTCCTCATTGAGAAGTGTCGTTACTTTATCAACACATTTATTTCCCGAGTCCCCCCCCCCATTTTTACTCTCTTACTTAAACTCCATTGTAATTATTTAATGAACTAGTATTTACGTTCATTTGATTACTGATGTAAGTAATTATGATTCTTCATGCTTAGGAATTCCAGCATTGCATAGAGTCTGTTACTTAATTCCACATCACTTACCATACACCTATTATTCTAGTGTATGTTTATTGTCAGACTGTTAACTCGTTCAGGCGTCTGGGTAATACTGTTTTGAGTATTACCTTAGTACAACTTTGTCGTGTTCGTCTTACCATACACCTTTAATTCCAGTGTATGTTCATTGTAAGACTCTGTTAACTCGTTCAGACGTCTGGGTAATACTATTTTGAGTATTACCTTAGCACAACTCCGTCGTGTGCGCCCCCTTCTATTCATAATTAATATTGAATTAATTATTAATTACACTGTCATTCCTTTATAGTTCCAGAGCGTTCATTGTCTAAACTCATTTAATTAATTATAATCTGTTCTTAAATACAATTAATATATATTCTTCTATATTCCATTCCTAATTATATATTCAGTTTATATCTGAATTTCTCGGCTCGTTTTGTTATTCTTACATACGATCGTTGATGTGAATATAAGATATTCATCAGAAATTACATAATTTAGTCCACCCCCTTAATCTTTTGTAAAATTAATTATATCATCTTTTGCCTCCAATTTCAGAACAACATTATTTAAATTATAATTCTAGTTGCATTAACTTTGAGATTAATTTCAGCCACGGCAGTCCAGTAGGTGACCTGACCTCCACAGGTTAAGTAGGAAGGCCACTTGAGAATACCGCGACTACCTAGCCGGCTCGCCACTACCTGTCGTGTGACTCAGCCTCCCCACCTGAGTTATTATTTACTCTCTCAACTCTCCCAGCCTCTCTTGTTTGAGATTGTGTTCTAGTGCTTTCACTGTTGTTTTATTCACGGAAGACACTCGACTCACATCACGATTATTATTAAGGGTTGATTCTATAAGTTACGTGTATTATTTCGTTGCAGATTATTCACCTAGTTATAACCTCAGTTGAAGAGCGATTGATCCCCATTCATGATCTACTATTTATATGCCTGGTAATCTTTGCCTGATAGTTCGAATAATTATCTAGGTAAAGCTACAATCTGATTTTCAGGTATTAGATCTAATTGAATAAGCAGGTGTTATAATTGTTATGCGTGTTATTATTAAGTATTGTAGTACCTAATTGAATACTTATTTGTGAGAGTAAAACTGTGTTAGGTTTGACCCTGTTGAGTTATTTACGGTTTATAAGTCCAAATCTGGATTTTAGTAAACACTATATAACGAGCTGTAAATATTATAGCCCGACATAACAAGGGTTACCAAATCAAGTCTGCTACATAGTAAATTAATGCCGATAATAACTAGAATAACTGCAGAATCTCTATATCTCTAAAATGGCTCCAATCTTTAGCTAGAATAACGGCACAATCTCCACAATATATCTCTTAAATGGCTCCAATCTTTAGCTAGAATAACGGCACAATCTCCACAATATATCTCTTAAATGGCTCCAATCTTTAGCTAGAATAACGGCACAATCTCCACAATATATCTCTAAAATGGTTCCAATCTTTAGCTAGAATAACGGCACAATCTCCACAATATATCTCTTAAATGGTTCCAATCTTTAGCTAGAATAACGGCACAATCTCCACAATATATCTCTAAAATGGTTCCAATCTTTAGCTAGAATAACGGCACAATCTCCACAATATATCTCTTAAATGGCTCCAATCTTTAGCTAGAATAACGCGGCACAAATATCCACAATATATCTCTAAAATGGTTCCAATCTTTAGCTAGAATAACGGCACAATCTCCACAATATATCTCTTAAATGGCTCCAATCTTCAGAATATCACTAGAATTCATGTCATTAGATGTAAAAATTGGCCTCTAGATCTAACTAAATACCTCTAAATCTAGCGGGAAGTAGCTAAATTGGCAACACTAAAGCCCGTTTCTTTTCAACTGGCGGTAAATTGTAAAGTTCCTATCAAGATTCATCAGTTATTTTGACGATTTTTTAGTGAAATATGGTGCTAATTATATAAATTTGGTCTTATTATGATGCAGAGACGTAGTACTTTAATATTTATCCATTAAGTATCGATACATTAGTTGCTAAGAGATTCAAGTTACTGTCAGATGAAATGAAACAGACTATAATTACTAATCATGTGGTGACGGCTGCTTCCTATGAAATGAAACAGACTATAATTACTAATCATGTGGTGACGGCTGCTTCCTATGAAATGAAACAGACTATAATTACTAATCATGTGGTGACGGCGGCTTCCTATGAAATGAAACAGACTATAATTACTAATCATATGGTGACGGCTGCTTCCTATGAAATGAAACAGACTATAATTACTAATCATGTGGTGACGGCTGCTTCCTATGAAATGAAACAGACTATAATTACTAATCATGTGGTGACGGCTGCTTCCTATGAAATGAAACAGACTATAATTACTAATCATGTGGTGACGGCTGCTTCCTATGAAATGAAACAGACTATAATTACTAAGCATGTGGTGACGGCTGCTTCCTATGCCGTATTGCGTAAAGTTTAACCCCTTCATAACGATGGCGAAATTTGCATCATATTCTGGTTACCATTAGGCGATTTTCATTAGATTATAATCTACCTCTAGGACTAGAGCTAAATTATGACCATAACTTTGATTTGCCGGAGTGTATATTCCCACAACTGTTGATCTTTTAAGTATCTGGGCAGTGTGTTGAGTAAAGATGGGACTGGATGAGGAAGTGCGGGAGAGGGTACAACAGGGGAAGAGGGTTGTAGGAACGTTGAAAGCAGTAACAAGAAATAGGGTGGTCAGTATGGAAGTGAAGAAGTCCTTGCATGACAGTGTGGTAATCCCGACACTAACTTACGGAAGCGAAGCATGGACGTTCGGGAAGAGACTCAGACCAAGAGTGAGAGCGGTGGAAATGAGTTATTGAGAAGTGCGTGCGGAGTTACATGGGAGGGATAGACAGATAGAATGAGGAAGTAAGAAGGAGGTGTGGTGTGGAGGTAGATGTGCTGGAAAGTGTGAAAAGGAACAACTTGAGATGGTTCGGCCATATGGAACGTATGGAAAGCGAGAGATTGACTAAGAGGGTGTACGAGAGCGAGGTGGAAGGACAGAGAAGGAGAGGTGCACCGAAGGAGAGGTGGAAGGATGGAGTGAGGAAGTATATTAATGAAGGCGGTGCTGGTTGGGAGGAAGGGCGTCGACTGACTGGGGACAGAGGTGCGTGGGGGCGGTTCGTTCGTGGCCACCCCTTCGGGGATCACGGCGTCAGGCAATAGATAGATAGATAGATCGACAACCTGACTGAAGGTAGATTATTATAGATGACACTATTATCATGAAAGTATATTACACAAGTTGCCAGATGAGAGGTGTGGCTAAATGATGCGGGGAAAACACTCCGGCAAATCCGCCTTAAGCCGGTATCACACGAGAGCTTTTATAGTCAACATTCGATGATCAACATTTTTCTGGCAACATTTCTGGAATATTTTACACTGGTATCGGAAACTAGACTGATGATATATACATTTAGGTTACCGAAATATTATATATATATGTTGATCTCATAAGCTGCCAGACCAGTGTTGAGGATAAATGATTGGTGAAAAAGCGCTCGTGTGATACAGGCTTTATGGGGGGATGGGCGTATTTATTTGTCCATTTATGTCTCTTTTTATAATCTTTTTCAGTTTCCTCCCTAGACCTCTATCAAGGTTTAAAAACAAAACAAAAACAAGACTCTCCTTGAAGATAAATTATTACATTTTTCGATAGAAAAATTTCCCGGCCAAAGGCCGGCTTCTCTTAATACAGGCTCGGTATCGCTCGCCAGGGAAAAGTCTTACTATTGCCAAAGATAAAAGGGGAAAGGTCTTTAAATTGCCAAACTAATGGGCCGAACATCATAAAATCTGAAAACTAATTGAACTAGACATGAGAGAGAAGGGGGACCAGAAAAGCGACCCATCTCCCCATAAGGTCTAAAGTTGATAATCACACGAGCTGATGCAAGAGAAGTCTGATGAATGCCAAGGTCGGCTGCTACGACAACTATTAGCCAAACCCAAACTCGGCCAAACCTATTCTATGTATCTATCCTAACTTAAGGGGGGGGGGGGTTGTGCTTGTTTTTTGGTCTATATTTTTATATATATACTTATTTTTGAGTTTCCTCGCTAGACCTCCATCAAGCTTTAAAAAAGAAACAACCTCTAGACCCCCGTCAAGATATATTTGTACATTTTTCGGTAGAAAATGTCCAGGCCGATGGCCGATTCCTTCTAAAATTACAAGCTCGTTTTCGCTCGCCAGGAAAAAAATGACACCTAAATGGCACGAAAGGCCTTAATATTAACAAAGAAATGAGGCGAAAGGTCTCAAATTTGCCAAACTAACGGAACAAACTTCTTTAAATCTCAAAACAAATATGCAAAACATGGGGGAGAAGGAGGTCCAGAAAATGCGAATACCTCCCCCTTAACCTAACCTAACCTACTCTCTGCGGCCGACTTTGCCAAACATATTTACCCTACTTATGCTTATGCCCCAATCATTTGGCAATTTTAAGATATTTCGCCCCTTTACCTTGGTGATTCAAAGGGGTCGATTTTTCTTGACGACCGACAGTGAGCCTGTACTTTAGGAAACCCCATCTTTAAATACACAGTTCAGTTCATTATCCACACAGACTAAATGTTAAGCAAATCTGTTGAGGGTACGGACAACCAAGCATATGAACACACACACACACACACACACACACACACACACACACACACACACACACATATCACCTTATGTTAGTCTACTCGTCGTTCCACCAGTGCATATGCTTATGTACTATGGTCGGAACTCGAGTTACTCATGGTCGCCATTGGCCACTTGTGACCTCGTAGTTAATTAAGGTAGAATATGCAATGTACTGTGACTCCGTTAAGAAGCTGTAAACTTTTAGCTTCCGGGCTGCAAGTGAACAATGAACCAACAATTATTATTATAATTATTACACACACACACACATAAACACACACACACACACACACACACTCACTAGCCCAATCCAGCAGGCTTTGGTGAGGAGAATGTTTCAAACAAACTTAAATATTAGCAATACAAGCAATTTGTGAAACAAATCAGACAGATCTTGAAAGGTCACTTTAAATTATCTTTACAAAATGTCTATCCTGGACATCACTCCAAACCATTCCTTAACCTGGAAGCTGCGTCAATCATGTTTTTTTTATAAGTCCGTGGTGTGGAACTTTTAAAGGTTACTTCAGAGAAAATTTGTTATATATACCATATAAGCAATATTATTCCTCCACATGCACATATTACACTTTTATAATAAACATGTGAACATTGAAGAACCAGAAAAATAGGTGTAAAGAGCAAACATCCAGTGAAAAATTATAATATTGTGACAGGAGAGGTGATGAATGCATACGAGGGAAAGCGACATAGGTGTGCTCTCTCTGGTTGTTTGAACCACACTGAGAGGGTTCTGGCTGTCTCTTGTGCATGTGTGAGGGAGGAGAAAGGTAGGGAGAGTCTAAAGGAGGGTGACTGGACGTATTTGACGAGGGAGGAAGGAAGTAGGGAGGGAAAAAGTAGAATAAAGGAGGAGGGGGAAGTTGAGGAAGAAAGGGGGGGGGGGGAAGGAGAGGGAGGTGGAGGGGAGACACATGTAAGGGGACGACAGGAGGTGGTGATAAGAAGACTTGCTACCTAATCACATTTTGCTTCCATTTAACCGGCACTGGGGCAATTTTTGTTGTCATTTTTAAGGGGAGGCAGACCGTTTTTTCTGGACCCCCTTTCCCCTAATGCTTAGCCCCTCTAGTTTTGAGATTATAAGACGTTCGGCCCATTAGTTTGACGATTTTAACACCTTTTGCCCCATTTCGTTGGCAATTTTAAGACCTTTCGTGCCATTTAGGTGTCGATTATTTACTGGTGAGCGATAGCGGGCCTCCAATTTTAAGAGGGATCGGCCTTCGGCCGGGACATTTTTCTACTGAAAAATGTACAAATTTATCTTGAAGGGGGGTCTAGGGGGTGTTCTTCTAAGCTTGATGGAGGTCTAGGGAAGAAACTAAAAAAAAATAAATTAATTAATAGACCAAACAAACGGCCAGTCTCCCCATAAGTGCCAACTGTTGTTGTTGTTGTTGTTGTTCCCTAAGCTGCCTGGCCGAACAGCCCCGAGTCCCTGAGGAAGGCCATGGCCACGATCGGGCTTTCCCACAGAGCTCTCATTGAGTGTAGGTTGTGTTGTTGGCGTAAGTGGTTGTGTGAAATGCAGTCTTCTATGATGTGTTTAATGGTATGGGGTGCTGTGTTACATCCCGGGCAGGCGTCGACAACGGAGTCATCCAGTCTCTTCTGATAGCTCAGGAGAGCTGGATGGTGTCCGCATCTCAGCCTGGCCAGGTGGACTCTGTCCTCGCGAGGAAGGGAGGATTCGGAAGGATGGATTTCGGGAGGTCGTGCATGCAGCTGCGTGTTGTCTGTGAGTGAGTGGATGGATTGGCGAGAGATATGAGTATGGATGTGCTTCTGGAAGTTGGTTCGGGGTGGGCAGGGAGGGAGAGAGGACAATAACTGTGTGTGATACCGTGTGCTGGGTGTTGTTTTGATATTTCTTGGTGTCAGTGGGTGTGTTGCCATGTAGTTTAGTGGGTGGTCTTGGTTCGTGGAGGCTGCTGCCAGGAATTGAGTGCCTCTCATGTCCAGATGGTCTTTGACTTTGAGGATTTTGGTTTCTTGATGTAGATGATCTGTGGGTGCAGTAGCTGTGCAGCCTGTAATGATCTTCAGGGCTTTGTTTTGGATAGTCTGTAAGGTCTTATGATGTGTTTCA
Organism: Paralithodes platypus; assembly: GCA_032716605.1. Classification (NCBI taxonomy): domain Eukaryota; kingdom Metazoa; phylum Arthropoda; class Malacostraca; order Decapoda; family Lithodidae; genus Paralithodes; species Paralithodes platypus. The sequence goes on along the minus strand of CM064574.1, from coordinate 8,503,337 downwards.
GCTAGGTTAGAAGCCCAGGCTGGGCTTGCGTATTCCATTACTGATCTTATGTATTGTTTATATACTGTGGTGGTAGTTTCTTTGTTGTGTCCAAATTTTGTGTGAGCAAGTGACCTGAGGGCGTTAAGTCTGGGTGTCAGTTTCTTTTTAATGTTTGTGGTGTGCTGTTTGAATGTCATATGAGTATCATATGTTACTCCTAGGATTTTGGGTGTGTGTGTATGTGTTAGGGGTGTGTTGTTTATGGTGAGTTGAGGGATGTATTCGTGTTCACCTGTCCAGCTTGTGAGCAGGGTTGCGGTGGATTTGGCTGGGGCTAGATTCAGTCTGTTTGTAGTGCACCAGCCATGTAGTGTGTTGAGATAGGGTTGAAGGAGATCTGTTGCTCTTCTTGGGTCATGGTGTGTGCATGTGAGTGTTATGTCATCTGCATAGGAGGCTAAGTTTATTTGGGGAGTATTGGGTGTAGTTATATCGTGCATGTACAGATTGAAGAGTGCGGGCGATAGGACGGATCCCTGTGGGACTCCGTTTGGAAAGTTTCTGATTTTAGATGACTGACCGGCAAAAGATACGTGTGCACATCTGCCTGCTAGGAAGTTGGCCAGCCACCTTTTTGTGTTGTTGTGCATGTTTGTGTTGTAGATTTTGTTTGTTAGGTTGTGGCGGGGGATGGCATCGAAGGCTTTACTAATGTCGAGTGTGGCTAATAGTGATCTGTGTGGTGGTCTAGCTGAGTTGATGCCGTCAAAAGCTCTTTGTGTAAGGTCTGTGAGAAGAGTGTTTGTGGAGTGCAGTGGCCTAAAGCCATGTTGTGTTGGAGCTAGGGGTAGGTCGGGTGTAATTAGTTGTAATACTAGGCGTTCCATGACTTTGGAGCAAAGGAGTGTGATGGGGCGGTGCGAGGAGGGTAGCGTGGGGTCTTTGTTGGGTTTGGGGAATGTGATGATGATACCATGCTTCCAAATGTCTGGTATTGTGTTGTGTGAATAGCTGTAGTTTGATATGTTAGTGAGTGTTTGTATGCCTTGTGGTCCCAGGTGTCTGAGGTGTATGTTGCTTATGTTGTCTAGGCCACAGGCGGGTGAGTGCTTGAGATTGTTGATGATATGCTTTGTCTGGTGATTGGTGAAGGGTGTATAGTCAGGGTCTGTGGGGAATTGTCTCTTATGCCGGATGACACGTCGGTCGTCTTTGTGAGGTTTTAGGTGGCTGACATGTGAGAAGTGATTGATGAGAGTGTTTGCTTGTTGTTTACATGAAGGACTAGAGTCTGTTGTTGTGATTGCAGCATGTGATTGTGTTGTGTTGCTGTTGGAAAGTGTGATGCTGTTTAGTGTTTTGTAGAGTTTTTTGGGGTTTGTTTTGTGATCAAGTGTTTGTAGGAAGTTATTCCAATTTAGTTTTTGTTGTTCTTGTATTTTGTTGTTAGTTTGGGTGTTGAGTGCTTGAATTTGTTGTGTGATGTCTTGTGTGTGGGGTGCTGGGGAGTGTTTCAGTGTGTTGCGTTGTCTGATGAGGTTTTGAATTTCTGGTGTGAAGTTGGGGTTGTGTCTTTTTCTGTTACCTCTTGGAATGTGTTTCTTGTCAGCGTTTTGGATAGTTTTATTGAGTATGTGTACAGCATTGTTGATGTTAGTGATGGGTGTACTGTTTAGAGTTGTGAAGTGTTGTTCTGTCTCATTTGTAAATGCTTCCCAGTTAGCTCTTTTATAATTGGTGTATGTGTGTTTGTGGCTAGCTGGGGTGAGTCTGGTTTTGGTGGTGATAATGATCGGGAGGTGGTCAGAGCCTAAGGTTCTGACCACCCTCCAGGATGTTGTGGGGGCGAGTTCTGGGGAGCAAAAGGTGATGTCTGGAGATGATGGGTTATAGAGGGCTTGGTGAGGAATATGGGTATGTTGATGGATGTCGTTAAGGATGATGAGGTTATCTGTTTGGTTTTGTAGTACCAGCCCTCTGTCTGTGTCGGGGTTGTCGACAAACCAGGCCGACGTCTTGGCGTTGAAGTCACCACCCAGGATGATGTGTGGGGTGTTTGTGATGTGTTGTAAGTGTGGTCTGTATTCATTTGGTACTGTAGGGGATGTTTGGGGAGGGATGTATGTGTTTATGATGGTTATGTTGGATTTGTTGCCAGTGCGTATTTTAATTGATTGTATTTCTGTTGTGTTATCATTTGGGGGGAGGAGGGATTTGGTTTGTACACTGGTTACTATGTATGATATTTCATTGTGTACCAGGGTGATGAGTCCACCGCCCCCACCGACAGCCCGGTCTTGTCTGATGGTGGTGAAATTATGAAATGTGGGTGTTTTTTGTGATGTGCGGAGTTTTGTTTCTTGTAAGATGGCAATGTGTATGTTGTGTTGTTTGATGAAGTGTGAGAGTTCGTGTTTCTTTGTGTTAATGCCATCTATGTTCAATTGGAGAATGTTAATGTTATGTGCACGATGTATGTTGGGTGCTGCTGCACGAGGATGGGGTGGGGGTGAGGGAGGGGCTGGAGGTTGGGATGGGTGAGGTGGGGGTGGGGATTGGGGAGCAGGAGATGGGGGTTGGAATGGATTAGGATGGGGTGTGGTGTGTTGAGTTGAGGATGTGGATGGTATGGGAAAGTTAGGTGGGTTAGGGAGGAGAGGTGGACGGGTTTTAGGGGGGGGAGAGTGGATGATATGGGAAGGCTAGGTGGGTTGGGGAGGAGAGGTGGACGGGTTTTAGGCGAGGGATTTGACTGGGAGAGGGAGGGGCATGAGGAACAGGTCCAGGTGTTCGTGTAGTGTTTCTTGGAGGCAAGTGTTGTACAGGTGAAGTGAGTCCAGTTCCTGCATGAATTGCAGAGAACTGAACCCTTAGTGTGGCGACTCGAAGTGATGGGTTTTGAGCAAGTTGGACATATGTATGTGTACGTGGGTCCTGGGTTGCTCTCAATGTCTCCGGCTAGAAGAAGTCTTCGAGAAATGACAGCCGGAGAGTCATTTCTCGGTGTAGGAAAAACTGTGTGATGTGTGTGTGTGGTGTGAGAGGTGTGGAAATTCCCGGCGCGACCGAAGCCACTCCAAGGACCCGTGCCCCCAGGGGGGGGGCAGGGGATAGTTGTGACGGTTTGGCTCCCGAAACTGCTCCCCGCGGCCGGCATCCGGTTGTCCTCCACTGGTCGATTGATCTTGTCTCCGGCCGCGGAGGGTCGGCAGCCATCCGCGGTTGGCAGCTCCGGGAGGTGGTCCCATGGCGTAGACGCCGCCACATCAGGACCAGTTGACCAGTGCCAACTGTAAATAAGACTACTATTAGCACTGGTTTAGACTCCACAATGTTGTAAGCACGTCGGGTAAAAGAAAATGGGAATTGATGTCAGTTACTAATTGGTGGAAGGCGTTTTCTAGCATAATATTGGTTAATGGTGTTGATATTATTTTAGTCTCCATGAATATTAAAGAGACGGAGTTTCGGGTTACGCTAATATCGTCCCACTGATCTCTCTCTCTCTTCTAATTCAAGCTCTCTGATCCCAAATTCATCTCTCTCTCTCTCCCTCCCACCCACCCCTCTCTCTCTCTCTCTCTCTTTTGACAGACGTTTTTCAGCGACCACCGAACACTGGAATATTACGGCCATACTGCCAAGTAGGTGAGAGCTGCATATCTTATTACCGAGGTAATTGACGGTGGAAAAGGTCACCTCAATTCTCTGGCCACCGAGAGAGAGTACCGGTATTATTATGTTCCCTCCACCAACCAACTTTACTCCTAAACTTAATTAATTAATTAAATAAATACATGTGGCAGTTCAGGGATTCCAACCTAGGATGCTCACACCGAAATTCAGTGCATTTATCCATTGCGCTACGAAAACAGTTAAAAAATGGTGGACAAGCCTACGATTTATTATGCAGTTTCGAATCCTGCATATCAATCTAAGCATGTAAGTACATCCATTCCAACTGCGCTATCATAGGCTATGGATAGATGAATGGAAGGAGTAATTAATGGGGCCTTAACCCTAAGGAAGGCCTCTCTATAAACTACCCATGAACCTGAATGAATTATTATGTTCCCTCCATCAACCAACTTTACTCCTAAACTCAATTAAATTAAAAAAAAACATCCATTAGATCCCCCTTCTAGATTAATTTGTACATTTTTCGGTAGAAAAATTTCCCGGCCGGAGGCCGGTTCTTCCAACATTACAGGCTCACTGTCGTTCGCCAGGGAAAAAATCGAGACCTAACTAGCACGGAAGGTCTAAATATTGACGAAGAAATGGGGCGAAAGGTCTTAAAATCGACTAACTAATGGGGCAAACATCTTAACATCTGAAAACTAATGGGGCTAAACATGAGGGAGAAAGTGGTCCGGAAAACCGGCCCTTCGCCCCTTTATTGACGTTGGAAAAGGTCACCTCCATTCTCTGGCCACCGAGAGAGAGAGAGAGAGAGTAGCAGTATTTCAGATTCAATTTTTACTTTCTTCATAATATCTTTATTTGTGTATATGTTATTTTTACTCCTGAAGTGTGTGGATTATCGTTTTAGGGATTGGAATTGAGTGTATCTAACTTTTCTGGGTTCGTTTTCATCGCTCTCTCTCTCTCTCTCTCTCTCTCTCTCTCTCTCTCTCTCTCTCTCTCTCTCTCTCTCTCTCTCTCTCTCTCTCTCTCTCTCTCTCTCTCTCTCTCTCTCTCATCTATTTGACAGACGTTTTTTAGCGACCACCGAACACTGGAATCTTTCTGCCAGGTAGGTGAGAGTGCATATCGTATTACCTTGACGTTGGAGAATGTCACCTCCATTCTTTGGCCACCAAGAGAGAGAGTACCGGTATTTCAGATTCTACTTTTACTTTCTTCATAATATCTGTTTATTTGATTATATGTTATTTTTACTTCTGAAGTGTGTGGATTTTCGTTTTGGGGATTGGAATTGAGTGTTTCTAACTTTTCTGGGTTCGTTTTCATCGCTCGATCTCTCGCTCTCGCTCTTGCTCTCTCTCTCTCTCTCTTGCTCTCTCTCTCTCTCTCTCTCTCTCGCTATTGCTCTCTCTCTCTCTCTCTCGCTATTGCTCTCTCTCTCTCTCGCTATTGCTCTCTCTCTCGCTATTGCTCTCTTTCTCGCTATTGCTCTCTCTCTCTCTCTCAGAAGCTATATTTATTTGTCATTGCTAGATGAAATGGTTAAGTGAATGTCGCTATCTTTCTATTCGTTTCTCTTCCTAATTTTCCATTTTATGTATGTCTGTTTATTTATCAGCCTATATATTGTGACGCACCCCAGTGCTGGGCAACGCAACCTGATTGTACTCCTTGGTACTCCACTGTACCGCCCGTGATCTGGCTACCGTCAGCCGCTATGTATATTGAGTGTGACAACTTATAACTATGTTCTTTGTATCTCTGCAAAGATCTCGTCATGTGCTAACCAGTGGTGGGTTTTGTTTTAAGCCATGTCGAGACCTTCCATTTAATATGTAGTATCAATAGAGAAGTTGATAGATAATACAATGAGAGTTCAGAGAGAGAGAGTGAGTTAGGCTTCAGAGCAAGAGGGTAGCAACGCGCCGCGCTGCCGGCCGGGTGGTTGCCAGACGTATGGACTGGTTGGCAGCCTTGCCCTTATAGCTAGGCACGATAGGGTTGGTAGTCCATTGTTGCCTGCCTGGGCTGGGCCCATGTTGTCGTACAGCACATTGCCTGGAGGCTGGCTGCGTGTTCTATGACCAGGTTGCCTAGAACCTTTGAGATTCTAACATCCCTTGCTCTCTCTCCCCACTTCTCACGGTTGCACTCTTTCTCTCTGACGACATTACTCTCATTTCATTCTTCTCTCTATTTAAATGCATAACCTTCCCTTGAGGTCCTAAAGGAGTTTCAGCACTCACCTTTCGTATTACTCTTAGGACAAGCATATATTTACATGTATTAGATTTAAGGGGTTAATGTGAACAGCGATCTTCTTGATGAGGATAGTTGGTGAACGTTCTACATGTTCACGAGTTATATGCCCTGCTCATCATCCCATTTGTGACTAGACTGGTGCCATGTGTAAGAGCCCGACCATGCCTTGGAGTTGTCTGTAGAGGGACGAGGACTTAGCCTTGATTTGCATACCGAGCCAGGAGCGAGTGTAGCACCCGAGACTACAGCTCGCTCGTAGTGCCGGTATAGTAGAGTAACGTAATTTATCTGTCCTTGTGTTCTCTACAGTCTTCTCCTGGGTTCTCGCTTTCGGTGCTGGGACTCGTTGTTCCTGTGACTTGGCCTGCTAGCTAGAACACATGGGGATGATGAGTGGGATATATCTTTATTTTACTATGCATTGCAGCTCTCTTTAAGTATATATCTATAACACTTTACAATACACATTACTCACACACAAGACAACACTATTAATACTTTCATGTATCAATTAACTGCACTGTCGTTTTGCTGCTGTGTCCGGAGTTCTGTTGCGTAGGGCGCATACGGACTCGGAGGGGAGACAGAGTGAGAGAAGCGAAGTAGCCTATGCGGTAGTAGGCTACCGGCGCAGTACTGTTGCCTGCAACCTTTTAGTTATTCCAAGTATAGATTCATTATTATAATAAGTGACTACTGTTTATGTTCCTCCCATGTGTATTATTAGGTATCTACTGGATCATGAACATCTTGTATGCTACATGCTAGTGCATGTTAGTAGGGGACAGTTAGTGTAGTGCACGCGCTTTCAAGTAGGCGTGTACATTTGTCATTTAGCATTTCACTGTCATACCTTTAGCCTGCTTCTATTCTACATTATTAGAGGCTTAATATTAACGTAGTTTCTTGAGTATTGCATTTCTTTAGTAATAACGTAACCTATAAATGTCTGAGGGAGTTTAGCCTTATAGCCTACCCCTGTTGTACACTTTCGTCGAGTTAAGGTACCTCGTTACCGTAGACGATAACTCTGTAGGGCGTTGGTGCTTTTGTTGTCTGGAGCATATAGTATTTGGGACTGGAATTGAGCGTGTCGTTGTCACTTAAGCCATTTCTGTCCTACGATCAAGAATCCCGAATATGTATTGCCGATCCAGCCGTAACAAAATGGCGACCTTGCACAAGATTCAGTAGTATCCTATCACATGTTTTTTGGAGAACTATTCTATGCTACCTAGTAGAGCTGGCTAGAATTTTCTTGCATATTGGAGGAATTTTTATTGTGTCATTATTGTATTATTTCGTTAGGTGTCTAGAGTAGAGTCATTCAAGCATCTTTAACATTTTGTGAGTCGAGACTGCAATTAGTAATAAGCACTTTTTTTTGTTTTTGAACAGCAATTGTATAACCAGCACTATGTCTAATGACTCATCATTTACGGGGGAGGATAACACGGTACAGCCTAGTGACCAGCAAGTACAGCAGATATTTAGGGAGGGGAGTGTTATAAGTGGAGAGAGGGATGCCCGGGTATTTTTGCAGACACCTTTGACCGAACAGCGCCTGCAGGCTATTGATTGTTACGGTCTTCGCTGTTTAGCCACGGTTTTGGGGCGGGACTGTCCTGACAGTTGGCCCAAGAAGAATTTGGTGGCATGTTTGTTGGGTGATGGCGATGGGGCGGTGGGTGGAGTGGGGTCTTGGGGGGTTCCCTCCAAGCCTCCATTCCACTCTACCCCTGAGCTGGGCCCTCAGCCAGCGAGTCTTAGCACGATGCAGCAGGAGGGTTCTCAATGGCAAGCTGGCTTACCCGTAAACACGTCTCGGTGTGGATCCCCCATTTTGTGCTCTCCCCCCCCAGGCCTGTCTCCTGAGATGTTATTTCAGCTAGAACTAGCTAAGCTTAAGTTGCGAGAGAGTCAACAGGCTAGTATAGAACGGATTAAGCTGCAGGAGACTCGGATACAACAGGCTAGTATAGAACGGATTAAGCTGCAGGAGACTCGGATACAACAGGCTAGTATAGAACGCATAGAGGTTGCTAGAATCCAAGCCAATCAGGATGCAACCAGGTACCAGGCTGAAATGGATGTCGAGAAGTCTAGAGTAGAGACCACGGGGCGTCATCTCGGTGGTGGGCACCGGGTTACAGACTCACTTTCGCATTTAATTAAGTTAGTACCCGCATTTGATGAGACAGCAGTGACTGAGTTTTTTGCTCGTTTCGAAAAGAAGTGTCGTGAATATGACTGGCCGGAGGTTAAATGGGCAGCATTAGTTTCATCACGTCTAGTGGGTAAGGGGTTGAAAGCCTACGATGCACTGTCACTGGACGAGAGTGTCGTGTATGGACTGGTGAAGGAGGCTGTGCTCCGGGCCTACGAACTGCAACCCGAAACTTATAGATTGAAGTTCCGTGGCGTGAATAAGAAGAGCGACGTCAGTTTTATGGAGCACGCACGGGACTTAACAGATGCATGTAATAACTGGTTTCGGTCCGAGCACGCAGAGTCGGCTGAGGAAATTAAGCAACTTTTCTATCTGGAACAGTTTTACAAATGTACTGGAACCGATCTAACGCTAAACATTAAGGAAAAATGTCCCAAGACAGTAGAGGAGGCTGCCAAGATGACAGACCTCAGATTATCATTGATTCGTGGTTGCGGTGCCGCTCAGAGGGCTGAGTCAGGGCAGAAGGGGCGCTATACCCCACCCACCAGAGTTTTCGATAATAACAACTCCTATGACACACATAACCACACTAAAAGCATTGCACCTAATAACACCTACAAACACTTCTCCCGTTTACTAAAGGTCAGGCCCCTTCTTCGCCCGCACAAGGGAAGAAGCCCATTGGGGATGTGAAATGTTACAAATGTCAGAAGCTAGGCCATTATTCACGTGAGTGCCCTAGTAACACTCCCGCTAAGCCGGTGTCATTGGTTCACAGTATCGGTGTGTCTCTGAAGGCTGCAGCAACTGCCCGGGGTAGGTTGTCAGCAGCTGAGGCACACGCGGTAAAGAAGCGTACGGAAGGCTCGACACCTGTCCGGGACACTTTCTGTAGCCATCGGGGACACGGGTTTGTGAGCTGGGGGAGTGAACTACGAAGGGTTGACTTGTTGAGGGATACGGGGGCTTCGCAAACTTTGTTGAGGAACTTCACAGGGAAACCGATAAATGCGGCCAGAGTTGTTGTGGTGCAGGGTATAAATGCTACGAGGTCATACCCACTTGTGAGGTTGGAGTTGAGAGTGGGAGAGGTGTGCAGGGAGCTGGATGTAGGGATCGTTGAGTGTTTGCCAGTTGAGGGCGTCGACCTTCTTCTCGGCAACGACTTTGCGGTGCCCACTTCCGGGACTCCACCCTTAGTCGTTGCCGAGAGGGCGGCCGACGTGGATGGTGAGAATCGGGAATGGGTTGGGAGGTGCCAACAGGATGAGATGGCCTGTGTGGTAACCCGATCTCGCTCTGAGGCTCCTGCACAGCCTAGCACTCAACCTCGGGGACAGTGGAGGAAGGATCAGGAGAAGGTTGCTAAGGGCAGGAAAAGGGACATTGATTCTGCTGCACTTCTCGGTGATTCGGTACTTGGACCTATAATAAACACGGGAGTTGACTCTGGCCCAGATATGGTGTGTAACAAGGCAGAGTTGGGTAAGACTTCGCGTGAGGCAAGAGCTGTAGCGAGAGCCACTAAGGCAGTAGAGCCTACTAGCCAGGGTAATGTCTTATTACAAAACCATCTTGATGCATTGACGCCCGGGGACATTAGTGAGCAGCAGCTGCAAGATGCTAGCATAGCTCGTTATAGCAATGGTGCCATAGAGTTGGAGGAAGATGGGGATGAGAAGCCGGGAGATTTCTTTAGGCTCAACAGGATATTGTACCGCAGATTTTTAGACCCCAAATCGAAGTGGGAGGGCGGTGCGAGGGTAGTAGACCAGGTGGTTGTTCCAAATAAGTATAGAGAGTCCTTATTGTGGCTGGCGCATGATGTGCCGGTGGCGGGTCATTTGGGGGTAACAAAAACATTGGCGGCATTGGGCAGGGTTTTCTGGTGGCCTGGGGTCAAGGCTGATGTCTGTGCATGGGTGGCTGGGTGTGCGACCTGCCGGACAACGGGGAAGCCTAACCAGACAATCCCGAAGGCACCTTTGTTTCCCATACCTGTCACCGGGCCTCCGTTCAGCAAAGTTGTAGTAGATTTGGTTGGCCCTTTCCCGCCTACTAGTAGTGGCAATAAATTCCTGTTGACAATCATGGATGTGGCTACGAGATACCCGGACGCATACCCCATGAGAATCGGCTCGGCAAAGGCAGTTGTTAAAAACTTATTATTGTTCTGTTCCCGTTATGGATTTCCACGTGAGGTGCAGTCAGACCAGGGGAGCAATTTTACATCCAAATTGTTCAAGCAAACCCTTCAGTTGCACGGTATATGTTCTGTAGTGTCGTCAGCCTACCATCCCGAGAGTCAGGGAGTCTTGGAGCGGTGGCACTCGACCCTGAAGAGTATGCTACGCTGTTACTGTGCAGAACATGACACTGATTGGGATTTGGGTCTGCCGTATGTTCTGTTCGCTGCACGTGAAGTCCCAGGAGAGAGCCTGGGGTTCAGTCCAAATCAGCTAGTCTTTGGCCATAATGTGAGAGGACCTTTAAGTATGGTGAAAGAGATCTGGGAGGGCGAAGAGAAGCCGGGGTCTGTACTTAAATATGTCCTTGAGAGCCGGGAGAGACTTATAGGTTGCATGGCAGCGGCAGGTAATAACTTGGTTAATGCACAGGCCGTCATGAAGCACCAGTATGACGCCAAGGTGAAGCTTCGGGAGTTTTCGGTGGGTCAGGAGGTAATGTTGCTTTTACCTTTGCCTGGACACCCCTTTCTGCCAAGTTCATTGGGCCGTATGTGGTGGCTAAGAAACTGTCCGACCTTGATTATCTCGTTGCAACACCTGACCGTAGGAAAAAACATCAGTTATGTCATGTTAACCTCATGAAAGAGTATGTGAGACGCCCCTCAGAGCCTCTCACTGTCCCTGTGCTGGCCTGCAGCGGCCAGGGTGGAGAAGGAGGTGGGGACAGTCATGCTGCTGAGGAGGATAGCTGGGACTGTGTCATTTCCGCGGAACAGTGGGCGGGGAATACTGAACAAGAGGCTAGGCAAGCTGTAAGTCACCTGCCTGAGCACCAGGGTGCTGCTGTCCTAGGCCTGTTCAGGTCATACCCCTCTGTTTTCGCCGAACACCCAGGTCTCACTACTCAGGTAACGCACGACGTGGACGTCGGTGATAATGTGCCCTTCAAGTCAGTGCCCTACCGTGTGCCCCCGGTAAAGTTGCCAGCTTTACGGGAGGAGTTAAAGTACATGGTTGAGGGAGGGATGATCACTGAAGGTTATGTGAAGTGGACATCACCCGTCACGTTGCAGCCAAAACCTGACGGCAAGGTGCGGTTCTGCATAGATTTTCGTAGGCTAAATGGCTTGACCACTACCAACCCTTACCCTTTGCCTCGAGTTGACGACAGCGTGGACAAGATAGGGAATGCAAAGTACCTTACTAAAATTGATCTTGTAAAAGGCTACTGGCAAGTACCCCTGTCGGACCGAGCTAAGCAAGTTTGTGGTTTTGTGGTAGATGGCAAGACCTACCAATGTAACGTAATGCCTTATGGGCTTAAGAACGCACCTGCCACGTTTCAGAACCTGATGAACGATATTTGTGACGAAATCCCTAACTGCACGGTCTACCTTGATGACGTGATAGTATATGATGACGATTTTGAAAATCACCTAAGGCACTTAGAGACCCTGTTTGGGAAGTTGCACGATGCTGGGCTGGTGGTGAACCTGAGGAAGTGCAAGTTTGTAAAGGCTACTGTGCAGTATCTTGGCTTTGTGGTCGGGTTAGGCCGGGTGTGCCCCCCCCTGAGCAAGATACAGGCTATCAATATGTTTCCCAGGCCCACCACTAAGCGCCAGGTCATGCGGTTCCTAGGTATGATAGGCTATTATAGGCGCTTCATCCGGGGATACTCTACTGTCTTAGCACCGTTAACTGATCTACTGTCGAAGTCAGTGAAGTTCTGTTGGGCTGCGGAGTGTCAGAGGGCTTTCGACCTAGTCAAGCACCTGCTGTGTACACATCCGATTTTGAGGGCCCCAGACTTCTCCAGGAGTTTTCAGCTGGCGACTGATGCCAGCGGTGTGGGTGCCGGGGCAGTGTTACTGCAGACTGATTCCGAGGGCTTGGAACACCCAGTGAGCTTCTTTTCTCGCAAGTTTAATTCGGCACAAAGGAATTACTCGACTATAGAGAAGGAGCTTCTGGCTATCGTTTTGTCGCTCAAACATTTCGAAGTTTATGTTCCAGCCTACGGCCCGGTAGTGACGATTTATACGGACCATCATCCCTTGAAATTCCTAAATCAGTTTCACAATCGGAATATGCGGTTGACCAGGTGGTCCCTAATGCTCCAAGAGTATAATCTCAACATTCAGCATATTGCCGGGAGTGAGAACGTGATAGCAGATTGTCTATCAAGGGTTGATGATCCAAGATAGTCGTGCACGGTGTGTGGGTTGAGCAGGAGTAAAATTAGGCTATCATAACGCCGTCCAAAAAGATTATAAAACAATAAAATAAACGAGAAAACTCTTTCTTTTTTTAGTTTTGTAACTCTTTATTGTTGTAGCATGATGCATGCGATATTGTGTTTTATGTATAATTCACACTTCAGTTGTTGTGCACCTTTTGCAATTAGTGGCAGCTAAGGGTAGCAGGTCGGTTGGTTGCCTGTCAGATTTTGATAATGCTTCTAAGGTCGATTATCTAAAATCTTGGGGGGGCTGTGACGCACCCCAGTGCTGGGCAACGCAACCTGATTGTACTCCTTAGTACTCCACTGTACCGCCCGTGATCTGGCTACCGTCAGCCGCTATGTATATTGAGTGTGACAACTTATAACTATGTTCTTTGTATCTCTGCAAAGGTCTCGTCATGTGCTAACCAGTGGTGGGTTTTGTTTTAAGCCATGTCGAGACCTTCCATTTAATATGTAGTATCAATAGAGAAGTTGATAGATAATACAATGAGAGTTCAGAGAGAGAGAGTGAGTTAGGCTTCAGAGCAAGAGGGTAGCAACGCGCCACGCTGCCGGCCGGGTGGTTGCCAGACGTATGGACTGGTTGGCAGCCTTGCCCTTATAGCTAGGCGCGATAGGGTTGGTAGTCCATTGTTGCCTGCCTGGGCTGGGCCCATGTTGTCGTACAGCACATTGCCTGGAGGCTGGCTGCGTGTTCTATGACCAGGTTGCCTAGAACCTTTGAGATTCTAACATCCCTTGCTCTCTCTCCCCATTTCTCACGGTTGCACTCTTTCTCTCTGACGACATTACTCTCATTTCATTCTTCTCTCTATTTAAATGCATAACCTTCCCTTGAGGTCCTAAAGGAGTTTCAGCACTCACCTCTCGTATTACTCTTAGGACAAGCATATATTTACATGTATTAGATTTAAGGGGTTAATGTGAACAGCGATCTTCTTGATGAGGATAGTTGGTGAACGTTCTACATGTTCACGAGTTATATGCCCTGCTCATCATCCCATTTGTGACTAGACTGGTGCCATGTGTAAGAGCCCGACCATGCCTTGGAGTTGTCTGTAGAGGGACGAGGACTTAGCCTTGATTTGCATACCGAGCCAGGAGCGAGTGTAGCACCCGAGACTACAGCTCGCTCGTAGTGCCGGTTATAGTAGAGTAACGTAATTTATCTGTCCTTGTGTTCTCTACAGTCTTCTCCTGGGTTCTCGCTTTCGGTGCTGGGACTCGTTGTTCCTGTGACTTGGCCTGCTAGCTAGAACACATGGGGATGATGAGTGGGATATATCTTTATTTTACTATGCATTGCAGCTCTCTTTAAGTATATATCTATAACACTTTACAATACACATTACTCACACACAAGACAACACTATTAATACTTTCATGTATCAATTAACTGCACTGTCGTTTTGCTGCTGTGTCCGGAGTTCTGTTGCGTAGGGCGCATACGGACTCGGAGGGGAGACAGAGTGAGAGAAGCGAAGTAGCCTATGCGGTAGTAGGCTACCGGCGCAGTACTGTTGCCTGCAACCTTTTAGTTATTCCAAGTATAGATTCATTATTATAATAAGTGACTACTGTTTATGTTCCTCCCATGTGTATTATTAGGTATCTACTGGATCATGAACATCTTGTATGCTACATGCTAGTGCATGTTAGTAGGGGACAGTTAGTGTAGTGCACGCGCTTTCAAGTAGGCGTGTACATTTGTCATTTAGCATTTCACTGTCATACCTTTAGCCTGCTTCTATTCTACATTATTAGAGGCTTAATATTAACGTAGTTTCTTGAGTATTGCATTTCTTTAGTAATAACGTAACCTATAAATGTCTGAGGGAGTTTAGCCTCATAGCCTACCCCTGTTGTACACTTTCGTCGAGTTAAGGTACCTCGTTACCGTAGACGATAACTCTGTAGGGCGTTGGTGCTTTTGTTGTCTGGAGCATTTAGTATTTGGGACTGGAATCGAGCGTGTCGTTGTCACTTAAGCCATTTCTGTCCTACGATCAAGAATCCCGAATATGTATTGCCGATCCAGCCGTAACATTACGTAATTTTCCATTTTATGTATGTCTGTTTATTTATCAGCCTATATATTTATCTGAAACTACGTATATACAGTATATATAAATCAAGTCGGTAAGGGAGCCCACCTCGCTTTTTATCTCTTTCTCTCTCTCTCTCTCTCTCTTTGGCTTTTTATCTAGTCGGCCCCATTCAGCCTACTGTTTTAAGACGTTTACCCCCATCCAGGTGTCAATATTTTCCTGGCGAGCGGTAGCGAGCCAGCATATATTATACAGGTATATATTTTTGTTTACAGCTAGCTAAATATGTAAATTTTTCAATAGAAAAATCTCTCCGGCGAAGCCGGATTTCTCCATACAATGCTGGCTCGTTATCGCTCGCCAGGAAAAAATCGACACCTTGATGGGGATAAACGTCTTAAAGCAGTTGGGTGAATGGGGCCTAATGGATACAAGCCAGAGATAGAGAGCAAAGGAGAAAAATATAAAAAAAGCCCGTGACCCCCTTAACTCAATTCATCTAAACTGATCCTGCATCACAATTGTACAGACTATACAGACTCCATGCACTTTATTACAGGCTATAGACAGTTAATTTGGGGTTACGAGCGAGATATTAATCAAGTCCGTTTTTGAATGACTGAACAATACAACATTCAATAACATAACTTTAGGTAATCCGTTCCATAAACCTACCACGCCATTGAAAACAAAAACATACTTGGCCTCATATGAGTGAAAAGGCTTTCCAACGATTTTACAGCCATTTCCTGGACTGTTTGGAGTTAATGATTGTAAAGTATTGTAAAATTATGTAAATTGTTCATGTCAATAAAAGTTTTGAATTGAATTGAATTGTAATTCGATTGGCCAATTGTGAAGTACTTGTTGACATTCATATTGTTAATATCTTTAATAATCTTATATAGTACAATTAATTCCCCTCTCAGCCTGCACTTTGTTAAAAACATTTTTTTTAACTCTGTTAGACGTTTTTCGTTTGGATTATTTCAAAGTCTGGGAATCATTTCAGTAACTTTCCTTTGTATTCTCGCCAGTTTATTGATGTCCTTTGTTTTATATTATAGATACCAACATTGTACACAGTACTCCAGAAGGGGGCGAACTATTGAATTATATAAGGTGAGAATAACGCATTCAGATTTGTATTTGAATGATCTACCAATGAAATCAATCATTTTATTTGCTTTCTTAATTTCTTGAGTACATTGTTGGCTGGGTTTTAAATTGCTCAATATTATTACCCCTAAGTCTGTTTCTTTATCAATGTGTTTTTAGATAACTATCATTCATGGAGTAATCTTCCTTTTCTTCCTTGTATCCTATATGTAGTACCGGTAGCTGTTAAACCTACAAGGGAGACACTACTATATTTGCAATTTTGGTGTCATCTGCATATTTTGAAATTTCACTGGAGTCATCGAGACCATCATCGATATCATTGATATAGATCAAGAAATTAACGGGTCCAAGCACTGATCCCTGGGGCACGCCTCTAGATGAGTATGCAGTAGACTTAATTTGTAGAATAGTTAATAGCTGCTTCATTGAGGACAACTGTGTGCAGTCTGAGAAGCTTGCTTTGTTGCAGCCTCTTCCTTAAGATATCTGGGCTGGACATTGAGACCATGGGAAATTATTGCCCTGTCTCTAATTTGTCTCTTTTGTCTGTGATCATAGAGCAAGATATACTTAATGAACTTCTACCACTAATGAAATTAAATGGTGTCATTCCCATTGTCCAAACAGCATACATTCATTTAATGGAAGCTGCACTAGCAATATTCAGAATTACTTTGTGGAGAACCCTTGTAAAGCGATTTCTTCTCTTTAGATCTTGCTTGATCTGGCTGCAGCTTTTGATACAGTCGGTCATGAATTACGGTATTACTTAAGCAAGTGTCTCACTATGCCGAATTAAGTGCCGACGCTCCTCGACTTAAGGGTCGTAACGAGGTCTTTGCCTACATCGCCGCGCGACCTGGGTGGGCGCCAACTCAAGAGAGACGTCGGGAGAGGTCGTCAGGGGCCTCAGGAAAAGTTTGACAAGAACAACTCTCATAATCTGAGTCGGTGGCTAGTGAGGTCAAGGAAATGGACGGGATGGGGACGGTAGGCGGGTGGCGTCCAGTAGGCGTCAGACGGTACGAGGGCGTCAACCTGTCTGCATCAGACGCCGCTATAAGGTAGGTCGCCGTCAGACAGCGACCTGGTAACGCCCAGGCGGCGTCATAGGGGGAGGGCATACCGTGAGTCCGCGACCTGGCAACGTCGCACGGGACATCGTTGATAGAGGGTCTTGGGGGTGTTTTTTTTAAGCTTGATGGAGGTCTAGCAAGGAAACTAAAAAATAAATTAATATATAAATAAATAGACCCACAAAAATCACCACTGTCCCCTTAATCCGATCCCATCAACGAGTGACTATCTATAAACCCTTTCAATGGTGGTGATGTCTGTTTTGCCTTAATTCTGCCCTACTTAGACGATTTTATGGAGCTTAAGAACGGTCTGCGGGAGTTAAGAGAGATAGATGAGAGGAACGGAGGTCTTGTGATTATTACAGGCCCTTCGTAAACATAATAAAATAACCTAATAGTTGCCAGACTATAACGAGAAAAACGTCACCGGTATTGAAATGGTTAACTATAGATGGCCTTGTTTTACCAATTACTGAAAGAACCACTTAATTAAGGGGAGATGGGCGTATTTATTTGTTCATTTATGGACCTTTTTATTATGTTTTCAGTTTCCACCCTAGATCTAAAGCTTAATACCCCCCCCCACACACACACACAAAAACGTCGCCTCCGACGGACCGGTTTGCCTCGGTCGGGGTCAAGTGTGACGTAGTAGGGGTCCAGTGTGACAGGGGGGCTGTCCATTGCCCCCCTACCTCCTATGGGCACCGCTCGTCAGGAGCATTGTCGCCAACCAGGTTGCGCGCTACAGCGCATGACGCCGCTCATTTATCTCCCTTAGGTCTTGCATGGTTGCCGCTCGACCCCGTCTAGTTGCCGTTAGGCGGCGTGCCCATCCATAGTGCCCGCCGTGGGCGTCCCGTCCCTCGATCACCCACGTTACTCGGCAGTGGTCTCCCCCTTCTATCGCCACTCCTTAAGTCGTGGAGCGTCTGCTTTTAATTCGGCATAGTGTGACACTTGCTTTAGTGTTCTGTATTTTCACGATCTTCGCGACGTTACCCTCAGGCTTAGTATAAAATAATATATCTTCAATTTGGAGTTCCACAGGGATCAGTCTTGGTTCCGGTTTTCTTCACAGTTTACACTGGTAGCCTGTCACATCTGCTCGATGCACATGAAGTTTCTTATCACTTTTATACGATGATAAACAAAATGATAGTTAATTATCTAATATAAATGATACTAGGATAAAGATGGAGTCTCCTATTCTTCGATATTATAATCTGGATGATGAGAAGAAGACTTAAGTTGAATTATAGAAAGACTTAAATCACTCTTATCAGAGGACATCGAAGATTTGTTGATGCTGGGAATACCTTGTCTCTTGATATTGGCGAGTCTCAGCTTCGTCCAGCGAGTTCTGTTCGAAACTTGGGAATTTATTTTCACTCAAAACCCAACTATATTGAACACATTAACCAGTTTCCAAAACAGGAATCTATACTTAATGACATAATTTCTTAACTGACATTCCTTCTTGACATTAATTCATGCAATTGTCCCGTCTCATGTAAATTATTGTAATGCGCTGTAGATTGATCTCCAATATAGTCTATTAAAGAAGGGTTAGTTTGTGTTTAATAGGGCAGCAGGTTTACCTTTAACCTTCTTCCTAGGATCCCCACTGCCTCATCTCTAATTTAATTGCACTGGCTGTCAGTAAAGGCCAGGATAGAATTTAAAGTATGTCTTATGACCTACAAGATTCTAAAATTTTATGAACATCTGAAGTTTCTGGCTGAACTACTGAAGTATCCGTTGGCCCCCTTCAGTGTGTCATTACGGAGTGATGATTAACCTTTGTGCCTTGATGTACCTGCAGCCATACACCTTGTCATCTTTCTCTGGTTGTATATTCTGTCTACGTAGCCCCTAGATTATATATTATATCAAGATATACAGTAATTGTACATTTTTTGATAGAAAAATTTCCCCACCAAAGGCTGGTTACTACTATATCACAGGGTAGTAGTAGTAGTAGTAGCAGTAGTAGTAGCAGTAGTAGTAGTAGTAGTAGTAGTAGTAGTAGTCATAAGAAAAATATATGAGCGAGTGGACTGTGAAGCTGTGCTGCTAGTGGATGCAACAAATGCCTTTAACACCATCAACAGAAAGACAGCAATACATTACATTAAGGTAAAATGCCCCAGCTTTGCCACCTATGTAGAAAACACCTATAAACGGCCTGCGGACCTCTTCGTAGTAAACAACCAGAACACACGACGTGGATCAGCTCTGAAATCAATGGAAGGAACCACACAAGGTGACCCCGTAGCAATGGCAATGTATGCATTAGGTCTCTCAGTGTTGCTAACCTTAACAAGCCATGAGGTGATGCAAGTCAAGCAGGTGGCCTATGCAGACGATCTCACTGGAGTGGGAAAAGTTAACGATCTCAAGCACTGGTGGGAGCAAGTATCAAGGGTAGGCCCAGAAATTGGGTACCATCCAAATGCCAGAAAGTCAATACTAATGGTAAAACCAGAACATTATGAAAATGTGTTAGAAGCTTTCAGAGGTAGTGAAGTGGTAGTAACAAAGGACAGACAGCGTCACCTTGGGGCAGTGATCGGCACGGAAGAGTTCAAGAACAAATACATAGAGGAGAAGAGTCAGGGAGTGGGTAAAAGAAATTGAAAAACTGGCCAATATTGCAAAGACGGAACCACAGGCTGCGTATTCGGCATTCACATATGGGGTCAAACATCGCTGGACCTACTTGATGCGAACCGTTCCAAATGTGAGCGCATTACTTCAACCGCTGGAAGATGCCATCAGAGACAAACTCATCCCAGCGTGGGTAAAGTCGCACACCCCGAGTGATACAGAGAGGGAGTTGCTCGCACTGCCTTCTAGGTTGGGAGGGCTGGCAATCATCAACCCAGTGAGGAGGGTGACAACGGAATACCTGAACTCGGTAAAGATAACAGGATCTCTCACTGACCGTATCGTAGCACAAGATTCTGACGGTGAAGTGGACCAGGCGGACATCTATAACATCAGAAAGACCATCACGTCAGAGAGGCAAAACTCACAGAAAAATGGCCTGGCACAATTGATGGGACAACTTTCCTGGAGACTAACAAGAAAACTACAAATAGCACAAGAAACGGGTGCTTCAAATTGGCTGACAACACTACCAATCAAGGCAAAAGGCTTCACTCTCAACAAACTTAATTTAATGATGCTGTTGCACTGAGGTATTATTGGCCGATTGAAGGACTGTCCGATCGATGCGTTTGTGGAACCAACAACGATGCAGACCACTCCATGATATGTAAGAAAGGAGGATTCATCAGCATCAGGCACGATGAAGTAAGAGATGTAATGGCGAACATGCTCAGGGAGGTGTGTAGAGATGTGGTGCGCGAACCATCACTCATTCCCTTGGATGGAGAGATCTTGCAGCACAGGACGGCCAACACATCCAATGAAGCACGAGTGGACGTTAGTGCAAGAGGTTTTTGGACAAATGCACAGTGAGCGTTCTTTGACATAAGAGTATTTGACCCAATTGCCCATAGCTACAGAGAGCTGTCTCTGGATGCTGCACACAAGAGGAACGAACAAGAGAAGGTCAGGGCATATGGGGAAAGGATCTCAAATATCGAACAAGGCAGCTTTACCCCACTAGTCTTCACCACATCTGGAGGGATTGGACCCAGGGCCCAGTGCTTCTATTCAAAGCTTGCAGAGATCATCGCACAGAAAAAGCAACAGCCCAGGAGCCACGCCGTAGCCTGGATGAGGTGCCGTCTATCTTTCTCGTTGCTCAGATCAGCACTACTATGCCTGCGGGGAACAAGACGGTCTGCACCACAACCAGCGACGGTGGCAGAAGTGGACTACGAGGCAGCAGTGGCAGAGGGTCGCATAGGGAGGCGACTGGATTGAAGTTGGATGGTGTAGAATAGTAATATCTGATGCTTGTAAAATAAAATGTATGAACAATATTAAATAAAAATCAATGTAGTAGTAGTAAAAAAAAAGTAGTAGTAGTAGTAGTAGTAGTAGCAGTAGTAGTAGTATAATAATTATTATTATAATTATTATTAAAAAGGTGCATTACCATTTATGATAATACCCTTTATAACACCTCAAATATTTACAGAGTAGAACAATCTACTATGCAGCACTTCCAAATGAGACAGGCACCGAAATAATGTGGCATTTATGTGGGCTATTTTGAAGGTTGTTAGACTTGCGTTGGTGAATAATGAACGTGATGATTCTGTAACTCCCTGGACAGTAGTGGCGGAGCTGTCGGTAAGTTAATAGACTAGGAGGGGGGGGGGGGGGTATTTGGAGAGGTGTATATTAAGTATGTAAAGAGAGAGAGAGAGAGAGAGAGAGAGATAGAGAACGAAAGAGAGAAATAGAGCAAGACCAAGTTATAATACAGGTAACTCAACATAATTAGGAATAAATATTTCCAAAACATTTTCAACTATAATCTATTTTCGAAATTTCAAAATATTTCACTTACGATAGCTAGATAAAATAAACCGTTAATTTATCAAGAATTGTGCTTAGAAGACAGTATGAGTTATGGCCTGTTTTGCTTGAAATTCAGCTTCAAAAACACCTCTTGCAACCGATGCCTGCAGCAGACTGATAATACTATAGGAGGGAAGGCTAGATACTTATGGAAACGTCTAGCAACAAACAGAACGGCTCAGTACTACTAGGTCAGCCGGTAATACCAAACTGTATGGGAAACATCGCCCACACCAAACAGATTTTCTACATAGAATATATCCATACATGAACAGCAGCGAAAGGGTTAAATAAAGAAGATATCCATACATGAACCGCAGCGAAAGGGTTAAATAACCAATGTGATGAGTGTGTAGCCCCTTGGCAGTTCTGGCACAACTGTCTGGGAGTTGATGGACCAAGGCGGCATTATTTGAAGATGTGTAGCCTATATTAAGGGGGGATAGTTAACATTTTGGTCGATAATTTTCATATATATACTGTATATATACAGTATATATATATTTTTTTAGTTTCCTCCCTAGACCTCCATCTAACTTTAAAAAAAAATACATTCATTAGATCCCCCTTCTAGATTAATTTGTACATTGTTCGGTAGAAAAATTTACCGGCCAAAGGCCGGTTCTTCCAACATTACAGGCTCACTATCGTTCGCCAAGAAAAAAAAAACGACACCTTAATAGCACGAAAGGTTTGAATATTGACAAAGAAATGGGGCGAAAGGTCTGAAAATCACCAAACTACTGGGGCAAACTTCTTAAAATCTGAAAAATAATGGGGCTGAACATCAGGAAGAAGGGGGGACCAGAAAAACGGCCCATCTTCCCTTAATTATCAGCGCGACAAAGACATAAGGAAAGACAACAAGAAAAGATATGTCCAAACACACTCACATAACACACCAGTCTTTAACTTTGCCCTCTTTAAATATATGAAAGAAGCATTTAATTATTCAGATATATAATAACATTTAATTATTCAGATATATAATAACATTTAATTATTCAGATATATAATAACATTTAAGAGAAACTTGAAGAACATAATGACAATTTCTGTTCGTAATCGTATAAAACAAAATAAAAATTTCTGTTGATATTTCTTATTCTCGACTACCAACAAAATATGCTGGATTTTTTGTGTTGCATTTATAAAATATATAATAATAATAATAATGATAATAATAATAATAATAATAATGATAATAATAATAATAACGATAATACAAAAACAAAAAAAATAAAACTCTGCGTTGGTGTCAATGCGATCCTTTCCGATGATGACACAATTATTAATTATATTGTGCTTACCATTTGACCCAGCTTTGAGGGTTAATTAACCCTTTCAGTATCTGAGGACGTTTTTTCCACGTTAGTCTGGCTATCATTAAACGATATTAAAGGGAGATGGTTAACTGTTTTAGCGATTTTTGGATGTATTCATTATTTTTCTAGTTTCCTCCCTAGACCTCCATCAAATTTAAAAAAAACATCCATTAGATCCCCCTTCTAGATTAATTTGTACATTTTTCGGTAGAAAAAAATTCCTGGCCGAAGGCCGGTTCTTCCAACATTACAGGCTCACTATCGTTCCCCAGGGAAAAAATCGACACCTAAATAGCACGAAGGGTCTAAATATCGGCGAAGAAATGGGGCGAAAGGTCTTAAAATCGACTAACTAATGGGGCAAACATCTTAACATCTGAAAACTAATGGGGCTAAACATGAGGGAGAAAGTGGTCCAGAAAACCGGCCCATCCCCCCTTAAGCAGCTCAAGAAGGATCTGTTATGCCCTTCACCACCATTACGTATCTTTCACCATATTCTGGTTACCATTAACGATATTCTTTAGTTCACAATCTACCTCTAAGACTCAATGGGTAAATACGATATCAGTTAACCCTCTTAATAACCCTTCATAAACTGGATACAATCTACCTCTAAGACTCAATGGGTAAATACGATATCAGTTAACCCTCTTAATAACCCTTCATAAACTGGATACAATCTACCTCTAAGACTCAATGGGTAAATACGATATCAGTTAATCCTCTTAATAACCCTTCATAAACTGGATACAATCTACCTCTAAGACTCATATGGGTAAATACGATATCAGTTAACCCTCTTAATAACCCTTCATAAACTGGATACAATCTACCTCTAAGACTCATATGGGTAAATACGATATCAGTTAACCCTCTTAATAACCCTTCATAAACTGGATACAATCTACCTCTAAGACTCAATGGGTAAATACGATATCAGTTAACCCTCTTAATAACCCTTCATAAACTGGATACAATCTACCTCTAAGACTCATATGGGTAAATACGATATCAGTTAACCCTCTTAATAACCCTTCATAAACTGGATACAATCTACCTCTAAGACACAAAAGGGTAAATACGATATCAGTTAACCCTCTTAATAACCCTTCATAAACTGGATACAATCTACCTCTAAGACACAAATGGGTAAATACGATATCAGTTAACCCTCTTAATAACCCTTCATAAACTGGATACAATCTACCTCTAAGACTCATATGGGTAAATACGATATCAGTTAACCCTCTTAATAACCCTTCATAAACTGGATACAATCTACCTCTAAGACTCAATGGGTAAATACG
The DNA here is from genome assembly GCA_032716605.1 of Paralithodes platypus. Classification (NCBI taxonomy): domain Eukaryota; kingdom Metazoa; phylum Arthropoda; class Malacostraca; order Decapoda; family Lithodidae; genus Paralithodes; species Paralithodes platypus. The sequence goes on along the minus strand of CM064574.1, from coordinate 8,479,451 downwards.
ATATCAGTTAACCCTCTTAATAACCCTTCATAAACTGGATACAATCTACCTCTAAGACACAAATTGGTAAATACGATATCAGTTAACCCTCTTAATAACCCTTCATAAACTGGATACAATCTACCTCTAAGACTCAATGGGTAAATACGATATCAGTTAACCCTCTTAATAACCCTTCATAAACTGGATACAATCTACCTCTAAGACACAATGGGTAAATACGATATCAGTTAACCCTCTTAATAACCCTTCATAAACTGGATACAATCGTCTAATTTTAGCCACAATCAAAGGTATAAAATGCGTCATGGTTAAGGAGTGCTGAAGGGGAGACGAACCGTTTGTCTGGTCTCCATTCTTCCCCATGTTTAGTCCCACTAGTTTTCAGATTTTAAGTCGTTCAGCCCATTAGTTTGGCGATTTTAAGACCTCTCGCCCCATTCTTTGTCAATATTTAGACTGATCGTACTATTTAGGTGTCGATTTGTTTCCTGACGAACGATAGTGAGTCTGTAATTCATAAGAACCGGCCTTCGGCGGTGATATTTTTCGATAGAAAAATGTACACATTATCTTGAAGGAGGGTCTTGTGGGTGTTTTCTTAAGCTTGATGGAGGTGTAAGGAAGAATCTAAAAATAATAACACAAATATAAATAAACGAACACACAAATAATATAATACATATTTAACAAACAATTAAAACTACAACAACATAAGACCCTGTCAACTTAACCAACATATCCGTACAAAACAACCAACATATAAACAAAACAAATGCATTACACAACAAATAAACAATAACAAGCATGCCATCAACGGAAATACTGCAAAAATCAATAAATAAATCCTCAAAACAAGAAAATAAACACAAAAAACTCGATAAAATAAACAACCTCTTTCCTCATCAAATTTCAGGTATTCGAGAGCGGCTTTCGTGAATAAATAAGAATACTAATAATACCGCACAAGATGAGGGTAGATGGTTGTTTTTCTGATCCCCCTTCTCCCTCATGTCTAGCCCCATTAGTTTTGACATTTGAAGACGTTCGCCCCATTAGTTTGGCGATTTTAAGACCTTGCACCCCATTTCTGTGTCAATTTTATGACCTGTCGTACTCAATTGTTTCCTGTTTAGCATCATTCCTGCACTTGTGTTCGTTCACACACTTTTCGGTATATTCATAACTGCCATAATTGTCCTTGTTTATCAATTGTTTCCTGGTTAGCTTAAGGGGACAGTGGTTACTTTGGGGGGGGGGGGGGGGAGTCTTTTTAATTATATATTAATTTATTTTTTTTAATTTCCACCCTAGACCTCCATCAAACTTAATACAACATACATTAGATCCTCCTACGATATTAATTTGTACATTTTTCGGTAGAAAAATTTCCCAGCCGGAGGCCGATTCTTCCAATATTACAGGCTCACTATCGTTCGCCAGGGAAAAAATCGACACCTAAATAGCACGAAAGGTCTAAATATTAACGAAGAAATGGGGCGAAAGGTCTTAAAATAACCAAACTAATGAACCGAACGTCCTAAAGTATCAAAACTAATGGGGCTAAACATGAGGGAGAAGGGGGTCTAGAAAAACGACCCATCTCCCCTTAATTTCTAGACTCATGTGGTGTTCGTTCACCCACTTTTCCTCTTCGTATGTTTTGCTGCTGCTATCCTCTCTTTCCATCTTACTTCCTTTGTTTACTCTTCCTTCGCTTATAACCATCTCCCTTACTATATATATTTCAATCCCTTTTTTTTTTACATCGGCGGTTCAGATTATTTTGACACATGTTCATTAAGGGGAGGTTTTTAGTTTGGTCTCTAGATATCCATCAAACTTAAGATTACACCCCCTTGAGCCCCTTTCAAGATAAATTTGTACATTTTTCGGTAGAAAAATGTCCCGGCTGAAAGCCGATTCCTCTTAAATTACAGGCTCGCTATCGCTCGCCAGGATAAAATCGACACCTAAATTGCACGAAAGGACTTAAAATTTACGGAAATGGGGCGAAAGTTCTTAAAATCGCCAAACTAATGGGGCGACTGTCTTAAAAATCTCAAAAGCAATGGGGCTAAACATGAGGGAGAAAGGGGTCTAGAAAAAAATCCCTCAAGTCGATATCTGCCCTTAATGTTGCCTTCATCCTTTATATTTTTGTTTTCACCGATTGTTCATCCATCTCTTCGCCTCCTATATTCTCGTCTCCTTTGAATTTCCCCATACTCTGTCCACAAGATTTGGTTTGTATTATTTGCAATGTATTCTGCAATGTACAGTTTCGTTACCTCTTACTGTACACTACTGTACAGCCGGCCTAATAAGTGATGTCTCGGCATCAATTATGTTTTGATCAATAATGGGTATCAGCAATTTTTACACACGATTTCTTCTTTTTCAGTGAGATATACCAACATGGTCCTACACTTAACCACCCTATTCAACATCCGACAGACATAAATACAGCACAGGGCTAGCCAAACGTAATGACAGCTGGGACATGACTTATTAGCGCGATCGTACCTTAGTTACTAATTCAAATCTTAGGTCACTTAATTAAGGGGAGATGGGCCGTTTTTCTGGTCCCCCTTCTCCCTCATGTTTAGCCCCATTAGTTTTCAGATTTTAAGATGTTTGCCCCGTTAGCTTGTCGATTTGAAGACCTTTCGCCCCATTTCTTTGTCAATATTAATACCTTTCGTGCTATTTAGGTGTCGATTTTTTTCCAGGCGAACGGTAGTGAGCCTGTAATTTTGGAAGAACTGGCCTTCGGCCGAGACATTTTGCTACCGAAAAATGTGCAAATTAATCTACAAGGGGTATCTAATGGATGTTCTTCAAGTTTGATGGAGGTCTAGGGAGGAAACTTGACAAATATTGAATGCATGAAAAAATGGACCAAAAATTTAACCATCCCCTCCTAATATTTCCCTGACACCCTTATGTATTCCCTCTTCTATATGATAAGGATGACAAGGAAACAAATAAGCAGACACAAACATTTAGGAGAACATTAATAGCATATTATGTTATGATAGAACAAGAAAGGAGGAAAATGTCGAGAACATGCAAGGAAATGCAAGACAAAAGTATGCAAATAGAATGAGATGGGAGAAGAGACCAACAATACAACAAGAAAAAAGTATAGAAATGTATGAAAACAAAAATAGAAAAATATATATTAAAGGGCAAGAAAACGGAAGATGATGTATGAATATGTAAGTGAAGAAGATTACATTAAGGGAAGATTTCCACTTAAGGGATTTTTTTCTTTACCCCTTTCTCCCTCATGTTTAGCCCCATTGCTTTTGAGATTTTAAGACGTTCGCCCCATTAGTTTGGCGATTTTAAGAACTTTCACCCCATTTATGTCACTTTTAAGACCTTTAGTGCTATTTAGGTGTCGATTTTTTCCTGGCGAGCGATAGCGAGCCTGTAATTTAAGAGGAACCGGCCATCGGCCGGAACATTTTTCTACCGAAAAATGTACAAATTTATCTTGAAAGGGGGTCAAGGGAGTGTAATTTCAAGCTTGATGGAAGTCTAGGAAACACACTAAAAACCTCCCCTTAAGAGAATGTAGCAATATGCAAGACACATTAAGCAAATAGGTGAAAGAAAAAGGAAAGGTTGAGCCAATGATCGAATATGCAAGACCGTATCAAGGAAATAGGGGCTGGGAGAAGAAACAATTGAGACAACGTAAGAATATGCAGTACAGGATTAAAGGGAGATGGTACACTTTTTGGTCGATTTTTGCATGTATTCATTATTTTACTAGTTTCCTCACTAGACCTCCATCAAATTTAAGAAAAACATCCATTAGATCCCCCTTCTAGATTAATTTGTACATTTTTCGGTAGAAAAATGTCCCGGCCTAAGGCCGGTTCTTCCAACATTACAGGCTCACTATCGTTCGCCAGGGAAAAAATCGACACCTAAATAGCACGACAGGTCTAAATATTGACGAAGGAATGGGGCGAAAGGTCTTAAAATCGCCAAACTAATGGGGCAAACATCTTAATATTGAAAATAATGGGGCTAAACATGAGGGAGAAAGTGGTCCAGAAAACCGGCCCATCCCAAATAAAAGGGAAACATGAGAGGAAATGATGCAAGTAAAAATACGAAAATAATTACCAGAATAGATGATAATAGAACAAGAAACGAATGTCGGAAAAATGTAAGAATATGTAAGAAAAATGTAGGAATATGTAAGAAAAATGTAGGAATATGTAAGAAAAATGTAGGAATATGTAAGAAAAATGTAGGAATATGTAAGAAAAATGTAGGAATATGTAAGAAAAATGTAGGAATATGTAAGAAAAATGTAGGAATATGTAAGAAAAATGTAGGAATATGTAAGAAAATATTAAGCAATTAAAAGAAAATAGGATGAAAGACCAAGCAGGTGAATAGATAATGAATTAAAATATATAGAATGGAAAGATAGAATATACGACGATCGGAAATAATAGAAAGTGGGATATATATAGAACAAGAAATAATTAAGACAATGTATGAATACGTAAGACAAGATTAAGCACATAGAAAACGAAGAAGAGATCAAAACAAATATATATTATATGAAAATATATGGAGAGAGTGAGATTATATAATATATGATGGACAATGTAAGAATAATTGAGAACAGATTATGCAAATGGGAGAGAGAATAAGAAAGAATACAAATAATATAAGACCATGCAACACCAGACTAAGCAATTATAAGAAGATATAATTTAATGTCAAATAGCTTAATAGATAATGAATTAAAATACATGAAACAAATGAGAGCATATAAAATGGTAGACCAAGAATAGGAAGTAGAAATAGTTGGAACAGAAAAGGGATGAAGAGTATGCAAGAGAAGACAAAACAAGAGTTACGAGAAATAGAAGAAGAAGAAGAAGAAGAATTATAATAATAATAATAATAATAATAATATATATTAGAAGAAGAAGAAAGACAGAAAGAAAACAATGAAGAAGAACAAAATACGAGAGGAAGAAGAAGATGATGATGATGATAAACGAGGTCGGGAATCAACGAGAATAAGGGAGAACGAATAATAAAGGTAAGGAGAGGAGATAAACTGAAAGAGGTGAAGCACGATAAAGTGATAAAAGACTGAGGATGGAGAGAGAGAGTGATATATATTTACAAGGAATTATAAGGAATAGTTAGTTCCTCAGAGACCTTGCGGTTCATAGCGTGCAGATACTCGAAGTGGAAGGAAAGAGTCTGTTTAGTGCACTACACTCATAACAGAGTGTGCAAAATACTATCTATTCTCTTCTTTAACTGGTCTACTTAAGAACTGTTTACAACGTCCGAGGGGAGTTTGTTGCAGATAGAGCAGATCTTATTATGTGAAAAGGTTTTCACAGATACTAGTGCTGAACATGTTCAATTCTAATAATGAAGAAGAAGAAGAGAGAGAGAGAGAGAGAGAGAGAGAGAGAGAGAGAGCGCGAACCAGTCAGAACCAAAAAAGACGATATACTGTACAGGCAAAGCAAACTATATAGAGAAAGAGGAAAAAAGGTGGAACAAGGTAGAGAGAGGAATAAATGAGAAGAATGGTAAGGAGCGACAGAGGGAAGAAGAGGATAAGAAGAATGTACAGAGAAATAACGAATGGGAATGGAAAAGAACGAGAGAGGGAAGAAGAGAACAGAAAGATTATACAGCCGTTCAAATAACATGTTCTAGATTTCTATCGCTTAGAAATGTTTAAATAGAGGTAATTGTAATCAGATCTGTTACCGTACTTTTGTATTTGAAAAAACAATACACTGGTAGTAAGATAGTAATCGTGTAATGTTATCTTAATTTTAACTTTGACTAGTAACACATGTATTACAGTGTTTCAATACAAGATTTGGACAATGAGGGAGGAGAGAGAAATAAAACAAGGATGACCAATTCAAGTGAATAGAAACAAAAAGGAAAATAGAGATGAAAAGACTCCACTATGTATGATTTTATTTATATTTAAAAAAGATCGATTAAATTAAGTTGGGTATGTTGATAGAGACTACCATTGATGCTGTTGTTGTTGCTGTTCCCCAGGCTGCCTGGCCGAACAGCCCCAGGGCCCCGAGCAAGGCCAATGCCATAACCGAGCGCCCCCACAGAACCCTTCGTGCCTTTGTGACGCCTACCAGCGTTGGCAGAATCGCCTCTCGTTAGCCACTAGCATCCGCCAGGGACATCGAAATGGGCTACAGTTATCAGAGAATGTTGTTCTTTCTTTCATAGTACTCCCATTGTCACAGACAGTCCAGTGGTGGTCTTTATTTTCGTCTGTGACAACGGGAAGTATTTTATATCATTAGTAGAATATAAGATGCATTGTGTAGAGTACAAAGGAGTACAAAGGAAATCAAGTAACAACAGATCTAGTGACCCTTCTAGGTTGCTTGTCCTCCAAAACACTGAGGATCAAGTGTCCAAACAGTGGTTTAGAGTGGGTAAGGGAACATTGGAAAGGGAATTACTGCCCTGGAACTAATGTCCGTGGCAGGATTAGGAAGTTAGTAGGGGACAGATGGGTTAGTAACTGAGGGGGGGATAAAATAAAGTTATTCATTTACAAACGCAGTCAGTCGCGGGTTTGATGCAAGATATTTGTCTAGGCGGAGTTTAAATGAATCAACGGTGATGCAGTCTATAACGTTTCGGGGAAGCCCATTCCACAAGTTGACAACTCGATTGAAGAAGAAATTCTTAGATTCGTGTGAGTTAAAAGATTTACCAATAATTTTGCAACCGTTTCCCCGCGTGTAATTAGATTGGTCGATAGTGAAGTACTTACTACAGTTCATATTGTCGATGCCTTTGATTATTTTGAACACTTGAATTAAGTCACCTCTTAATCTGCGCTGGGTTAAAGGAAATAGATTTAATTCTCTAAGACGCTCTTCGTATGGTTTGTTCTTTAGGCTAGCTATCATTTTGGTAACTCTACGTTGAACTCGTTCTAGCTTGTTTATAATCTTTTTGGTAATAAGGGCACCAGGATTGAACGCAGTATTCCAGAAGAGGGCGGACTAAGGAATTGAAAAGGGTTAGGATGACTTCTTTGGATTTATGCTCAAATGACCTGCCTATAAAGCCAATTATTTTGTTTGCCTTCTTAACAACTTCTGAACATTGTTGACTTGGTTTTAGGTTACTCGATATTGTTACTCCCAGATTGGTTTCTCTGTTTACATTCTTAAGCTGAGTGCCATTCATCGAATAGTTTGCTTTCTCATATAGGTATCCGATATGTAGTACTTTACATTTATCCGCATTGAAACTCATTTGCCAAATTTGGGCCCAACATGACAATTTATCTAGATTGTGTTGCATATCGTCAATTTGTTCTTTTGAGAGTACGCTATTTGCAATTTTTGTATCGTCAGCAAATTTTGAGATTGTACAGGTGAGACCCTCATCTATGTCGTTGATGTAAATTAGAAAGAGAATTGGTCCTAGTACCGATCCCTGGGGTACCCCGCTACTTACATTGGTCCATTTAGATGCCTTACCGTTTATGACTACTCTTTGCTTTCTGTCGCTGAGCCACTTTTCTATCCATTTCAACACACCGTCTTGTATTCCATGCGCTTTTAGTTTTAGCAGTAAACGTTTGTGGGGAACTTTGTCAAAGGCCTTTTGAAAATCAAGGTATATAATATCTACAGCTTTACTCTCATCGTAGAGGTTGAGGATATCGTGGAAAAAGTCTAAGAGGTTTGTTAAACAGGAACGTTTTTTACGAAAGCCGTGTTGAGTATCTTTAAGTATGTTATTTTCCTCCAATTGATTTACGAGTCTGTCTCGTATGACCGTTTCTAGCATTTTACATACAACTGAGGTTAAGCTAATTGGACGATAGTTACTGGGTAGGGATTTGCTGCCTTTTTTTAATATCGGTGTTACGTTGGCTAGCTTCCACTGATCGGGCATAGTTCCAGACTGCAAGGATTTATTGAATAGTAAAGTCAGTGGTTTGGAGAGCTCATCCTTAGCTTCCTTTAGAACTCTAGGCGAGATTGTATCAGGTCCAGGCGTTTTATTTACCTTGAGTTTATCTAAACAATTCAATACTTCTCTCTCTGTAACGGTGATATTGCTTAGAACATCTGAATTATCAATCTGAATCGGCGATGGTGTAGGGATATCACTGAGGTCTTCTGTTGTAAAAACTGATGCAAAGAAGGTATTGAGGGCATTACTCATTTGTACTTCGTCTTTGGTGTATTCTCCATTTTCATCGACTAACGGTCCAACAGTTGAAGTACTGTAACTACTTTTTTCTTTCTGATATAACTATAGAATTCTTTCGGGTTTGTTTTACTTTGATTCGCAATATGTAACTCTAAGGTCTTTTTACTTTGCTTAATTAACATTTTGGCTTTGCGTCGTAGCTCTACAAATTTCACCCGTTCTTCGTCATTTTGTGAGGATTTTAATCTATCATTACCAAAATTTTTAGCAAGCAGGCAGTTTGAAATATCTTTATTCCACCATTTGGGCTTATTATTATGGCCTGGACGCCGTATTTTCGATGGTATGCAGTCTTGCACTGCTTTTAGGTAAGTGGCTTCGAATAACTTCCAAGATGTATTTATGTTGTTATTGTGAATTAAAAAGCTCCAGTCAGTTTCTTTAAACATAGCTCTAAGTTTATGTAAGTTTGCTTTCTTGAAATTAGGGACTCTTTCGATGCTACTATTTGGTTCGTTACTAGTAAACTTTAAAGTGAAAGTTATAGTACGATGGTCGCTGTTACTGAATTCATCACCAACATTCAAATTCTCTATTAATTCTTCTTTTGTTGCAAGTACAATGTCAAGAACGTTATTACCACGGGTTGGCGTTCGAACAAATTGATAAAGCGAACTCTCTTGCAAGTTCGTATACAAGTCATGTCCGGAGTGTGAAGTAAGAGTATCGCCCCACTTGGTCACAGGTAAATTAAAGTCGCCAAAAATTACGGTATCGTGTGAGTTACTTACATCTGCAATTTGTTCGTAAATTTCTCGGTCAGTTTGCAGTGATTGAGCTGGAGGTCTGTATATTAATGCAAGTATTATTTTTGTACCTTTATTATTCTTTATTAGCACAAAAGATGCGTCGACGTTCACAATTTGAGGTTTTGACAAGAGTTAAGACTTTCTTTGATATAAAGTAAAACGCCACCTCCATTTCGATTTATTCGGCTTTTCTCAAACATTACATAACCGGGAAGTGAATACTCTGCTAAAAAGTCTCTATCTTCTGTATTGAGCCAAGATTCTGTTATGCCAATCACATCATAATTTTCTGTAAACACTAGCTCCTCTAAATCTGAAAATTTAAGTTAAGGAGAGAGAGAGAGAGACGAGAACATGGTGGTAATATGTGCGTGTCTATATATGTGCTACCTCGCTCGGAGGAGTTTTCCCGCTCGCGCGGGCTTTCCCTCGCCTTTGATTGGCTGGTGGCTCCTGGCGCGGCCTAGGGACCTGCTGCCTTGTGATGTCTCGGGCCGTGATTGGCCGACCATCGCGCCCTTGCGGGCTCCTGTGTAACTAGCCTCCTCCATGAGGGTTCCCGGGAGCTGCCTTCCTCAGGACAGGCTTGGCGTGCATGCTTCTAACATCCCTTTGCATACTCTCTCCCGATCACCCCCTTTACCACTGTCTCTCTCTCTGACCTTCTTCTTTTCCATTGCTCCTCACCTTTATTCAATTACTTATCCCCTTGGGTTCTGCATATGGTTTCCATAGCCGGCCCATTGTATTGCATGCGCTGTCCTCCGAGATATTTACATGTACTTAGAATAGGTTTGAGGGTTCTCAGTTAGTAGAGGTTAAGAACTCTGTGTGTGTCTCCATTATTGATTTAGTGTTCTGCTCTTTTATTTAATGCTAGACTGGGATAAGGTTACTGTAGTCGTTGTCTCCGATGTGTGTACGGTTTGTTTATACCTACACGACTTCGACCGGTCCTGTGGTAGCCTAGGTTGTCTTTTCGGCTGCGTCTTTTGCGAGTGCAGCATTGTGTTGACCGTGGGCTTTGGCCTGTTCCAGTTTCACACTTCGCTGCCTTTTTGCTTGTCTTTTGAGGGTCGCCAGGATAGAACCAGATACTTGTGATCTGGATCTATCAAGAGTGCACCCCAGTCAATTAACGTAACTTAAAGGATGCAGTCTTAAGGACATCGCTAGGCTACGAGCCTGTCTTGCTCAACCCCAGTTCCTTACCTAGAGTATCCCAGCTAGACATTATTAATTGAGAAGACACTTGTTAGTATTTAATATAAGCTCTTTGATATGTACGCATTATTATTCACAGCATTTATTAGTCTAGGTTGTTGCTGAGCCGCACAACCATAGCAGACTGTTTCGTTGATGAGGAAGTACTTCTTTTAGTGTCGAGCATTACTACCGTTGCGCATTTATAGTATTCATGTGTCAGTTAACATTATATGTCCTATCTTTTAGTGTATTCAGTCTACACGTGTGGTGTCCTGCCTCCTGCCTTTATATCGTTTAAGATACGAGCATCTTATGAGCATCAGACTTTCTTCAGAAGTTTCCAGGTCTATGCTGTAGGACTATACTTCACTTTCTTTCAGATAGGAGTGAAGAGTTTATTGTTGTTTAGAGTAACTGTATTGTAGCATCTTTTTATTGTATTAAATCTTGCAGTAATTTAATTGATCTTTCCATAGCTTCCCTTTTATGCATTTTAACGTAACTTGCATCTTGTTTGTTATCAGGCTATACCAGTGTAGGTTAGCCTGAAGTAGAGTACATTTATGCCCAGTTAAGGATACCCCGTTATCGCAGATTAACTCTGGAGGGTATAGGTGTTTTTGTTCGCCGGCATATAAGTTCGAGGGTTTGGATCTAGCGTACCGTTGTTGCATAGTGCCCTATTACTAGTCCAATCATTAAGTGCCCTTGTTTTATTCGTAGCCCCGGTCGTAACACCTTCCACAATAAAGCCTGGGTGAGGAGGGTGCGGAAATGCCCAGGAAACCAAAGCCCCACCCAGGGCCCTGTACCCCTCAAAGAAAGTTAATGGACAAAGGAAAAAATGTGACGCATTGGCTTCCAATCTGCCAACCTCTAGGTTGGCAGATTGGGAGATCAATCCACGGAAAAGACGCCATCACTTGAGATCTAGAAAATATATAAGTAAAAGGAACAGTCGGAGTAAGCTATGGGTATGGCAGAGATCGCTCAGTTCTCACTCTGATAGACTAGCCCATCACCACATGACTAGAACCCAATCCTCTCAGCATCAGCTAGGAAAGGCCCTAGAAAGCCGCCTTTGGCGGAGGGATAGCTCCCCTATTTCAACCCCTTTCGGGGTTGGGCACTCGCCTACTACCATTTATTATGTGAAATACCTTTATATCTTTCAATTAAATGGTGTTTATCACTACCAATTACCGTCAGTGTGTAAATTATTGTAGACACTCCATTCACTTTTTTTTTCTCACCCATATTTTTACAGTCTTGGTCTGAGAAGAACAAATATATAATATAGAAAAAGGAGATAGACGATAGACGATAACATAGGAGAAATTAGAGATAAAGACTTGGAAGAGAAGGAGAGGAAAGAAAAGGGAAGGAGAGAGGAAGAGAGCAGAACCGAAAGAAGGGGGAAAGGAAAATGACCTAAAGAATGTAGAAATAGAAGGAAAGAGGGAGAAAGAGAGCTGGGAAGAGAAAGAGAGTTGGGGATTACACGACAGAATAGAGGGAGGCACAGAGAGAGAAAGTTAGAAAGGAATGGGGCTAAACATATACTAAGAAATGATGGAAAATAACAAGGAAATTAAGCAAATATGAGTAAGGGAGGAGGAAAGACAAAGGGAGAAAGGGGGATAGAAGAACAGAGCAAGAAAGAGGAGGAAGACAAAATAATGAGCAGGAGGAGGAAAAAGAAAGGGAAGAAGTATGAAAATATAATATGGGGATAGACGCTGTTTGTTTGGCCTAATAATTCGTGTATTCATATAATTTTTAGTTTCCTCGCTAGACCTCCCTCAAACTTAATAATTCGTGTATTCATATAATTTTTAGTTTCCTCGCTAGACCTCCCTCAAACTTAGAAAAACATCCCCTAGACCCCCATCAAGATAAATTTGTACATTTTTTGGTAGAAAAATGTCCCAGCCAAAGGCCTGCATGTTCCTCTTATAATTACAGGCTCGCTATCGCTAGCCAGGAAAATTTGACACCTAAATGACACGATAGGTCTTATAATTGACAACAAAATGGAGCTAAATGTGTTAAAATCTTCAAACTAACAGGCCGAACGTCTTAAAATTTTAAAACTAACGTGGCTAAACACGAGGGAGAAAGGGGTCCAGAAAAACGACCCATCTCCCCTTAAGGTGAGCCCAGCTCTACAACCTCACCATCGCCAACAAGAACCCGGAAGGTCAGGCCCAGACCCACAACAAACCTTACATAACACACAGACAAAGCGCCAACAGCAGTGGGACCATCAAACTCCACAAGAATAAACAAAATCTTCTACTTGTAAATGGAAGAGTTACACGGCTCAGAACTGCCCAGCTTGTTGTTCATAGATTTGTAGATTTGGATATATAAAGAACGACTGCAAAAAAAAAAGAAAAAAAAAAAAAAAAAAATGGCTTCAGAACAACTCTCCTACATCAATCAAACCAATAGTCAACGCTCCTGAATGGTCTCCAGAGGCTTCCTTCCACCACCAGGAGCTTATCAAAGGCATTTTCACTTTGGGTTTACCTATAACCAGCATCATGTAGAACCCATCAACCTGTACTACCACCCTTCTACTCGATTCCACACCACCCAGTACACAGACTTTTTCCCTATCTCCAATAATCTTCCTGATGTCCCCTTGTCAAGAAGGATGAAATCAACTCCTAACCCTAATTTGCTCACTCTCCAGGACTGCTCTCCATCAACTTCGACCCAAGGTTACTACTGGCTACTGGCTGCAAACTCATCACTCAATGGTGGAGAAAATGGTTAATGATGAGTAAAGTAAAATTTCCTCTAAGTTAATTCAAATGTTAGAATAGTTTTAACGAGGCTGAACTTTAAGATAGGCAGAAGTCAAACCTTAAGCTTATTTCTTAAAACAAATTGGTGCAGTGCAAGTCCCGGCGGCACATACCATCTAAGTCTTCAAATATAGGTCTAACCTACCTGAAATAGGCTTAATTGTGTATACAAGAGGAACGTAAGAAAGACAAAGAGGGGAGGGGGAGTGAGGGGAGACAAAAGAGGAAAGATGGAAAACTCTCTACAAGGCCCAAGTTCGACCCCACCTTGAGTATGCTCCCCTTACATAGAAGTCTAGCCCACGAAGCCACCAATTCTTCTTTGATAAGGTTCAAAGGAGAGCTAAAAGACTCATTACCTCAGTATGTCACATAGAAGAGACATTATTGGAACTAGACACTTCGGAACATCGTCGTCAGGTGGCCAAAGACTTGTACAAAGAACGACCCATCTAGCAGATCTGAGACTTCCATGGAGACAGTCAAGCCGAAGTACGAGGCCAGAGCTAATTAATAGCTGTCAGCTGGAAGTCCCAAGATCTCACACCAGCACACACCAACGTTATTTCAAATCCAGATTGTGGAACCTCATGACAAACGTTATAGATCTCAGAATTCCTAATACCAATCAGATGACGTTTGTTGCGAATGTCTGGTGTAGATAACAGACCTTATGCTTCACCTAATGGGATAAACAAATACACTATTTGATTACTTAATACAAATGATAAAATTAGAAATAATAATAATGATAATACAAGGACATAAAATAATAACGAACAAATAAATACAAAAACAAATACTGTATATAGATATAAATCAATAAACAAATTAAAAATATATAATAAATAAAACATTATTAAGCAAATAGACATAATTGTTGCCATACAAACATATTGAAACAAAAGTATGCAAGACAAATGTATACATTTGTGTAGGAGGTTGAGCTTTAAAAATAGATGTCAAAAGAAATGTTACGTCTATTGCTCGAAAAACATACAGTAAGCTTGAATAGTGCTCTTCATAAATATAAGCATATCAGTTGAATTAATACAACAATAAAGGCATAAAGGAGGAAAGAGAGGGGAAGGAAGGACGAAAGAGAAAGGGGGCAGTAGGAAAGAAAAGGGGGGGGGAGGAAAGAGAAAGGGGGAAGAAATGGAGAAGGAAAGATAAAGGGAGGAGGAAAGAAAGGGGGGAGGAGGAAAGAGAAAGGGGGGAGTAGGAAAGATAAAGGGGGGAGGAGGAAAGAGAAAGGGGAGAAGGAAGAGAAAGGGGAGACGAAGAAGGGAGTAGGAAAGAGAAAGGGGGAGAAGGAAAAAGGAAAGGGGGGAGGGGAGGGAGGAAAGAGGGGGAGAAGGAAAGATAAAGGGAGGAAAGAGAAAAAAGAGGATATAAAATAAAGGAAGATAGGGGAAAGGAGGAAGAGATAGGGGTAAGATAAGTAAGGAAGAGAAAGGGAGGGAGGAGAAAAACAAAAAATGGAACAGAGAAGGGGAGGGGGAAAGATAGAGAGAAGGAAGATGAATGGAGAAGGGAGGAAGGAGGAAATAGAAAGAAACGGAAGAGGGAAGGAGGAGAAGAAGGAATGAGGGAAGGAGGGGGATGGAAAGCTCATTCTATATGTTAATACTGCCGAGCCTGTGTGCCTCCCCCCGTTTCTCTCTCCCTCTCTATCTTCCCCCCACCCCCAACCCCACCCCCACCCTCCACCCCCATGAGAGGGGGAATAATATACTGTCAATGGCTATAATTATCAACAGGAATCACAATATAATATAATAACACATATTATAGAAAACATGCTATAACATTAATTAAGCATAACAGAAGCTGATAACGCGTGAAACTGAAAGAAACAAATATCCTGTAATTTTAAAATGATTAACAAGCATATCATACCTACACTTATAGAAGGGATTTAGCATACACTTACTGCAATATCGACTATCTAATAAAGTTGTATAATTAACTACTTGAATATGAGGATATCTTCATATATTATTATGCCTATAATTACCCTTAATTTCGCCGAAGGTGTGGTAGCTCAGGGGTATTATACTCCATCTTGTACATATATGTTCACATATTATGATGGATTTTGGCGAATCTTTATCAATACCTTCCTTTTGCAAAATAATATATATTCCATTAACTTTCTTTTACCCATGGATGGCATGAAGGTATCATGCAAAATCTCAGTTGCATACCCCCAAAGACTAAATACAAGACCATTCAACCTTGGATAAACAAGATATACCAGCTAGCCGATGTGGTGGTGAGTCTTGGAAACCCACCCAGTTGTCCTGAAATTGCACCCATCTCAAATTGTTGAATGTTTTTTCACAAGTACTACTAAATATTATTGTCTCTCTTGAGCAAGGAGAATTGGTCTTCCAATTGACGCAGTTGTAACCTGGCTGACCCAAGGCCTTGACCTTGGTGACGGTCCAAATAGGGACCTTCGGGTATATACAGTAATGTGTTACAGTTTTGCCTTCACCCGCGTGGTCACAACTCAGTTAAGATCTTTAAACCTTTAAAGCAGATGCCCTATTTTAAATCATTAACCCCTACTGTACCAGGGCTATTAAAATGTATGTACCCCTCAGTACCAACCATTATCGCCAAAACAACTTTTTTGTGGCGCGACAAGCTGCCCCCTCTGGAAAACCTAGAGGTGACTGAGCCGTGCAACGTTGCCAGCACCTAGCAGTAATGCCTCAAGTCATGTTAACGCTTGATCCTGCTTGCTATTAGCTGAGAACAAGGCTCAAGTATTAGTCACGGATGACATCCGTCGCTCGTACTAGTATATATCTTTAATACTGATGGATTAGAATTGGCGCTGGGACGGCATGGGTTAATATTTAAAGGCCACGTACAATACCTGCCAAATACTTCAGTTTACTTAGAGTAAGTACAATAACCTTTTAAGGGTGTGATGTACCTTATATTAATTAAGAAAGAGGCCGAGAACATAGTACACGGGGCACGGCATATAACCATCTACTTATAGATTACAATCAAGGACTATTAACAGTATTGAAGTGAGGTTACCATACAAGTAATAACAACAATGTGATAAGTAATATTTATTAAGGGTTATACATTATGTTCTTATACAGATTAATGAAATATACAAGAGACAAGACATGAAATAGAAGGAGGAGGCGAGGTAGTGGGGATAACTATAGTGCTGTGTAAATGCATTGTGCTGGATGTGTTGTTTTTTTTTTTTTTTCTATATTCCAACTACTCCCTCTCGGGCATAGGCTGAAAGCCTTTACACTACACCGCTGAACACGGTGAGGCCCGTGAGGTCTTGTTCCGGTCTAGGGAGTGAGACATGCGAAGCACCCCGGCTCGAAGCAACTCCATCTCTGAATCCGCTTCGCCTCTGCACTGCACCGTCTCATCCTCCACACTCGGACCCTCACTCTCAGAAAGCCACCTATTGAGCAATTAACTCACTAGTCATTGCCCCCCTGTAACATATTTTGAATATGGAAATATTCATACAATGCTATTTAATCAGGGAACAATGAGGGTATTTTTTGGGGCATTTCGGTGTGCTGTGGTAATGCACTGAAACTAGGTACAGCACAAATCCCATCCCAATAATATCTTCCCATTGACTTATTGGGATTCGAACCCGGGTCCATTGGATTACCAGTCCAGTGGCAAGACCACTCTGCCACACCTCCCCTTCAGCTTACGGTAAATTAGGAAAGATACCGGTATATATATGCCCAGTAGCATAGATGGAGTCGTCCATAGAACTATACAATATATATATATGTCCTATGCAATGGCAAAGGGGACGGTGAGTATTGTTTGAATTTACAGACACAAGGGATCTTCAAAGTGAAGAATAACACTTAGTAGAATTATACCTTTGCTCCTAACTTGGAAAGTATAGAGTTCCCTGTGTTCTCGGGCAAATTTGGACCAGGGCTCCTCGTTTCACTTCTTCGTCTTCTTCTCTGGGGTCTGGTTGTAGCTGCATTTTGGTGCCTTCTCTGGGATCTGGCTGGGCACCTTTTTTGGTCTATCAGCCTTACTCTGTTGTGCTATCGGTACACTCACGGAAGGAGGTATTTAACCATGCATAAAAATACACTTGATTCTCGCTATGCGAGTGTGATGGTGCGGTGGACAGAGGATGCAACACCAGGTGAGAATTCGGAGGATGCAACTCTTTAGGAAAGTTTGGAGGACGCAACCACCCTAAACCATTCGTAGGACGCAATGTCTCGGGCGGAGAGGACGCACTGGGGCCTTGCTCGGACAGCAAGTGTACTTTTGTAGGGGAGCCTAGCAAAGAAACGCCAAACAATCTCTCCATCTGGTTCTGTACCCTATGTTGGTGTCTCTTTCTGAGAGTGGGACTCCGGTGAGGAGGCACTATTTGTAGCCCTGGGATCTTGATGGACTTTGGCACTGTCTTCTCTGGAGTGAAAAGTAGACAGGTAGTACAAAGGAGTACAAAGGAGTACAAAGGAGTACAAAGGAAATCAAGCAACAACAGATCCAGTGACCCTTCTAGGTTGCTTGTCCTCCAAAACACTGAGGATCAAGTGTCCAAACAGTGGTTTAGAGTGGGTAAGGGAACATTGGAAAGGGAATTACTGCCCTGGAACTAATGTCCGTGGCAGGATTAGGAAGTTAGTAGGGGACAGATGGGTTAGTAACTGAGGGGGGGATAAAATAAAGTTATTCATTTACAAACGCAGTCAGTCGCGGGTTTGATGCGAGATATTTGTCTAGGCGGAGTTTAAATGAATCAACGGTGATGCAGTCTATAACGTTTCGGGGAAGCCCATTCCACAAGTTGACAACTCGATTGAAGAAGAAATTCTTAGATTCGTGCGAGTTAAAAGATTTACCAATAATTTTGCAACCGTTTTCCCCGCGTGTAATGAGATTGGTCGATAGTGAAGTACTTACTACAGTTCATATTGTCGATGCCTTTGATGATTTTGAACACTTGAATTAAGTCGGCTCTTAATCTGCGCTGGGTTAAAGGAAATAGATTTAATTCTCTAAGACGCTCTTCGTATGGTTTGTTCTTTAGGCTAGGTATCATTTTGGTAACTCTACGTTGAACTCGTTCTAGCTTGTTTTATCTTTTTGGTAATAAGGGCACCAGGATTGAACGCAGTATTCCAGAAGAGGGCGGACTAAGGAATTGTAAAGGGTTAGGATAACTTCTTTGGATTTATGCTCAAAGACCTGCCTATAAAGCCAATTTATTTTGTTTGCCTTCTTAACAACTTCTGAACATTGTTGACTCGGTTTTAGGTTACTCGATATTGTTACTCCCAGATCGGTTTCTCTGTTTACATTCTTAAGCTGAGTGCCATTCATCGAATAGTTTGCTTTCTCATTTAGGTATCCGATAGTACTTTACATTTATCCGCATTGAAACTCATTTGCCAAATTTGGGCCCAACATGACAATTTATCTAGATTGTGTTGCAATTGTCAACTTGTTCTTCGAGAGTACGCTATTTGCAATTTTTGTATCGTCAGCAAATTTTGAGATTGTACAGGTGAGACCCTCATCTATGTCGTTGATGTAAATTAGAAAGAGAATTGGTCATAGTACCGATCCCTGGGGTACCCCGCTACTTACATTGGTCCATTTTGATGCCTTACCGTTTATGACTACTCTTTGCTTTCTGTCGCTGAGCCAATTTTCTATCCATTTCAACACACCGTCTTGTATTCCATGCGCTTTTAGTTTTAGCAGTAAACGTTTGTGGGGAACTTTGTCAAAGGCCTTTTGAAAATCAAGGTATATATATCTACCGCTTTCCTCTCATCGTAGAGGTTGAGGATTCGTGGAAGAAGTCTACGAGGTTTGTTAAACAGGAACGTTTTTTACGAAAGCCGTGTTGAGTATCTTTAAGTATGTTATTTTCCTCTAAGTGTTTTACGAGTCTGTCTCGTATGAGTTTCTAGCATTTTACATACAACCGAGGTTAAGCTAATTGGACGATAGTTACTGGATAGGGATTTGCTGCCTTTTTTGAATATCGGTGTTACGTTGGCTAGCTTCCACTGATCGGGCATAGTTCCAGACTGCAAGGATTTATTGAATAGTAATGTCAGTGGTTTAGAGAGCTCATCCTTAGCTTCCTTTAGAACTCTAGGCGAGATTGTATCAGGTCCAGGCGTTTTATTTACCTTGAGTTTATCTAAACAATTCAATACTTCTCTCTCTGTAACGGTGATATTGCTTAAAACATCTGAATTATCAATCTGAATCGATAGTTAACGACATTGGAGGTGGTAGCACAGATAGAGAGAATGGTTGCTCCAGGTGTTGTCCTCGTTTTCTGTTGATTTGCAGCTTGTTCGAACCAGAGTCGAAGGGGTGACTCTGATGATGCCGGGTGATTGTGGTGAGTAGACTGCTCAGGTGTTGAGGTGACAACTTGTAGGCTTTCGATGTACGCGGAAGTGAGAGAATCCGGCATAATAAATATCAAAATAATATACAAATAGTTAATAATTTATAAACTTATACTTCAGAATGCTTATTATGCCTTTGGAAGAGACTAAATGACCAACTAATGTGAGAGAGTATAAACAATCCGGTAGTGTGTGTGTGTGTGAAAGAGAAAGAGAGGAGGACACAGAGAGTTTGAAGCAATGTAAGTCATAGGAAGAGGGTAAGACTGATTCTGGTAGAGAGTTCCAGAGCTCAGCTGTTAAATAGAAGAAAGATTGAGAATAACGTTTCACTCTTGGGTTGGTGAGTTGCACAGAGTAGGGGTGGGATTGTGTTTCAAAACGGGTGCTACGTGCCCTACGAAGAGGGGGTGGTATATAATGAGACAGCTCTGAGGAACACTGGTTATTGTAATAGCCAATGCTCAAAGGATTCCTGATATACTTCCAGGATAATATTGACCATCGAAAATAGGCGATAGAAGCTTTTGTCTGCTACCACTTTTAGTTAAACAAACATTAAACAAATGCGCTATTACCCTCGAGGATTATGACGCTTTTGTAATAGTTTGGTCTGACTATTATTATACAATTTTATTCAGCTTAGGAAGAATAAATGGGAGCTAGAGAGATAACTTGTAATGGTTTCTTTTACTTTGATTCCTAGACATCCTTCTTATGTTGTAAAAATGTGTCTATTTATAACCAAAATAATGTGTAGACAAGCGACCTAAATTACTAAAAGGGTTATGCAGCAGCGATTAGTATTTACATAGTATTATTTAGCATATATGTAAACTCTGACGGTAAATTGAGTCTCTTATCAGCCAATTTTTCGATGCTTAATGGACAAATAAGATACTATTATGTTTCTGCTTCATATTAGCGTCAAGTTCGTCTAATTTACAAAAACAAATCATTAAAAAAAAATCTTAATAGATGGGGGACATTGCAATTGACCGTCAGTTGAAAGGAAACAGACTATAGTAAAAGTATTTTTCACTATTGAACAGCAAAATCCGGCACACAAACAGACCAATTCCAAAAGCAAATTGGACACAAAGGGTAAATATCACAACCCTTGCACATCCACACATTTAGGAAAATATAGATGCTTAGCAACAATTATTATGTTCTATCCAACAACCAACTCTACTCCTAAAATCGATTAATGAAATATTACAAACACATGTGGCAGTCCGTGGATTCGAACCCAGGACGCTCACACCGAAAATCAACACCTTATGCATTACGCCACGAAGACAGTTAAAGAATGGTGGACACTGCCTACGATTTATTATGCAACATCGAATACTGCATATCAATCTAAGCATGGGGAGATGGGCCGTTTTTCTGGTCCCCTTTCTTCCTCATGCTTATCCCCATTAGTTTTGAAATGTTAAGACGTTTACCCCATTAGTTTGTCGATTTTAAGACCTTTCGTCACAATTATTTGTCAATATTAAATCTTTCGTGTCCTTTAGGTGTCGATTTTGTCCTGGCTAGCGATAGCGACCCTGAAATTGTGGAGAAACCGTGACATTTTTCTACCGAAAAATGTACAAATTTATCTCGAAGGGGGATCTAATGGATGTTTTTTAAAGTTTGATGGAGGTCTAGGGAGGAAACTAAAAAATAAATGAATACATAAATAAATAGACGCCAAAAATAACCACTGTCCCCTTAAGAAGTATTGATGAGCCCCCCCCCCCCCCCCCCAACCCCCCTTCAAGCCCACACCAATATTCACCATTAATCTCTTACACACACACACGCGCACACAGCCACACTACTACACATAAAAGCACCCTCTGTGTCACACGCACACACACACACACACACGCGCACACAGCCATACTACTACACATAAAAGCACCCTCTGTGTCACACGCACACACACACGCGCACACAACCATACTACTGCACACAAAAACACCCTCTGCACCACACACACACACGCGCACACAGCCACCCTACTACACATAAAAGCACCCTCTGTGTCACACGCACACACACACACACGCGCACACAGCCACACTACTACACATAAAAGCACCCTCTGTGCCACATGCACACACACGCGCACACAGCCATACTACTACACATAAAAGCACCCTCTGTGTCACACGCACACACACACGCGCACACAACCATACTACTGCACACAAAACACCCTCTGCGCCACACACACACACAGCCATACTACTGCACACAAAAACACCCTCTGCGCCACACACACACACGCACAGCCATACTACTGCACACAAAAACACCCTCTGCACCACACACACACACGCACAGCCATACTACTGCACACAAAAACACCCTCTGCGCCACACACACACACGCACAGCCATACTACTGCACACAAAAACACCCTCTGCGCCACACACACACACAGCCATACTACTGCACACAAAAACACCCTCTGCGCCACACACACACACACACACAACCATACTACTGCACACAAAAACACCCTCTGCGCCACACACACACACACAGCCATACTACTGCACACAAAAACACCCTCTGCGCCACACACACACACACAGCCATACTACTGCACACAAAAACACCCTCTGCGCCACACACACACACACACACACAACCATACTACTGCACACAAAAACACCCTCTGCGCCACACACACACACACACAGCCATACTACTGCACACAAAAACACCCTCTGCGCCACACACACACACACAGCCATACTACTGCACACAAAAACACCTTCTGCGCCACACACACACACACACAGCCATACTACTGCACACAAAAACACCCTCTGCGCCACACACACACACACACAGCCATACTACTGCACACAAAAACACCCTCTGCGCCACACACACACACACACACACAGCCATACTACTGCACACAAAAACACCCTCTGCGCCACACACACACACACACACACACAGCCATACTACTGCACACAAAAACACCCTCTGCGCCACACACACACACAGCCATACTACTGCACACAAAAACACCCTCTGTGCCACACACACACACGCACAGCCATACTACTGCACACAAAAACACCCTCTGCGCCACACACACACACAGCCATACTACTGCACACAAAAACACCCTCTGTGCCACACACACACACACACACACACACACACAGCCATACTACTGCGCACAAAAACACCCTCAGCCCACACACAGCCATAGTTATTACTACTGCACACAAAAACACCCTCTGCGCCACACACACACACAGCCATACTACTGCACACAAAAACACCATCTGCGCCACACACACACACGCGCACACAACCATACTACTGCACACAAAAACACCCTCTGCCCCCACACACACACAGCCATACTACTGCACACACAAACACCCTCTGCGCCACACACAGACACGGGCAGCTGGCGGAAGAGAGAAACACACACATGAACGAGTGAGGGGGAAAAGTAATAGTCAGTAACACACATACGCATACATCTCTCACTCAAACACATACACTCTCACTCTCTCTCTCTCTCTCTCTCTCTCTCTCTCTCTCTCTCTCTCTCTCTCTCTCTCTCTCTCTCTCTCTCTCTCTCTCTCGAACCAACAGTATAATAATTGGTGAGTGGAATAAGCTCCCTCATGAAGGTATAGACAGCGGCTCAATATACAGTACAGTACAACTTTACAACAGGTTAGACTCATAGCACAGATAAGTTGTTGCGGAGTAGTAAATGATTACTAACAAGAGAACCTGACATAAATGATTACTAACAAGAGAACCTGACATAAATGATTACTAACAAGAGAACCTGACATAAATGAACACAGTTTTCAGTTGAAGAGAGCAAGAATAAATAAATACATAAATAAATAAATAAATGGTGAAGGTATGCATGACATTTCCTTTTCATTTCTAACTATTCTATAAATTATTTCAGGCGATTTCCAAGCCCTGTATGGTTATTCACTTCTAACTGTTTTCATGTACGGTAATTTGCTGGAGGGAGCAGAGGGGTGAGGGGATAGCCTTCATCTTTGCTATCCATTCCTTCCACTTTCTCTTAGGGTTGCTATCTCTACTAGGATTAAGTCCTGACCACCTCGCAGTGATCGTTAGATCTGTGTGGCCAGTGTATCTATGTACGTCTCTCTCTCTCTCTCTCTCTCTCTGTCTCTCTCTCTCTCTCTCTCTCTCTCTCTCTCTCTCTCTCTCTCTCTCTCTCTCTCTCTCACACACACACACACAGTTTCATAAAGTCTCCGTTTCCATCTCACTCTGTTATTTCTTTCCGTTTGCTTTCTGTCCTTTTGGCCTGTTTGTCATCTTTATTGCTCCCTTTCGCTTCCTTCATTCCTTCTGCACTTTCTTTGTTGCAACTTCCTTCCTTCATTCCTTCTGCACTTCCTTCATTCCTTCTTCGCTGCTTTCATTTCTTCTTCGTTTCCTTCCTTGTCGTCCTTCCTTCCTTCCTTTCCTATGACTTCCTTCTTTCTTCGATTCTTTCTTCCCTTCTTTACTTCCTTCCCTACTCACTTCCTTCGTTGCTACCTTAATTCCCCTCTTCCCTCCTTGCTTCCTTGTTTCCTTCCTTCTTCGCTTCCTTCCTTTATATTTTCCGTTCTTCCTTCATCCCTTCCTTCTTTTCCTCTTTCCTCATTTACTCCGGCTTACTTCGTGGCCGTTCTTTATTATTTCCTTCCTTCCTTCCTTCTTTGCTGCACTCTTGCCTTTTTAGTATCTTTTCTTCTTTCCTTTCAATCCTTCTCCTTGTCCCTCCTTCTTTCGCGTCCTTTTCTTCTTTGCTTCCTTCCGCCTTTTCTTTCCCTCTTTGCTCTCCTCCTCTCTCCCATCCTTCCGTCCTACTTTGGTGTCTGTCTTCCCTCTTTTACAACTTTCTCCTTGCTTTCGTTATTAGGTTCATTATTGGCTTTCTTTCCTGGCTAAAGTTCTTCCTTTCTTTGTACGTGTCCGTATTTGTTTTCTTCTGTCCTTGTATTATTCTTTGCAGTCCCCCCTTCTTTTCTTTCTGACTCACTTAAGGGGAGATTTCCACTTGAGGGATTTTTTTCTTTACCCCTTTCATGTTTAGCCCCATTGCTTTTGAGATTTTAAAACGTTCGTCCCATTAGTTTGGCGATTTTAAGAACTTTCACCCATTTGTCACTTTTAAGACCTTTCGTCCCATTTAGGTGTCGATTTTTTCCTGGCGAGCGATAGCGAGCCTGTAATTTAAGAGGAATCGGCCTTCGGCCGGGAAAATTTTCTACCGAAAAATTTACAAATTTATCTTGAAAGGGGGTCATGGGGGTGTAATTTCAAGCTTGATGGAAGTCTAGGAAACACACTAAAAACCTCCCCTTAATTTCATCTGTCCGTTTTCTTCCATGTTTCATTCATATATTTGTACTTTACTTATATAATGCCTCTACTCATTACCGCGTGTGTTATTACCTACTTATATAATGCCTCTACTCATTACCGCGTGTGTTATTACCTACTTATATAATGCCTCTACTCATTACCGCGTGTGTTATTACCTACTTATATAATGCCTCTACTCATTACCGCGTGTGTTATTACCTACTTATATAATGCCTCTACTTACCGCGTGTGTTATTACCTACTTATATAATGCCTCTACTCATTACCGCGTGTGTTATCACCTACTTATATAATGCCTCTACTCATTACCGCGTGTGTTATTACCTACTTATATAATGCCTCTACTCATTACCGCGTGTGTTATTACCTACTTATATAATGCCTCTACTCATTACCGCGTGTGTTATTACCTACTTATATAATGCCGCTACTCATTACCGCGTGTGTTATTACCTACTTATATAATGCCGCTACTCATTACCGCGTGTGTTATTACCTACTTATATAATGCCTCTACTCATTACCGCGTGTGTTATTACCTACTTATATAATGCCGCTACTCATTACCGCGTGTGTTATTACCTACTTATATAATGCCGCTACTCATTACCGCGTGTGTTATTACCTACTTATATAATGCCTCTACTCATTACCGCGTGTGTTATTACCTACTTCTTGGTTTTGTATTTACTTCCTTTATTCAGGCCTGTATTCACCTACTCCTTATAATTTTGTGTATTTCTTTCATATTTTGGGGTTTGATTTTCCTACCTTACAAACTGATTATCATCATTATTGATCCTCCTTATTTTCTAGATTCACTTCATATTGCCTTCCTATAATTGACTTTGTCCTCTATAATAAGTACGCTTTTATATATCTTCTGTATATATCCTCTCTCTCTCTCTCTCTCTCTCTCTCTCTTGACTAATATGAGTGAATCAGTATGCACGGTAAGCGTAAATTCCCTTCAGACTAATTTCTTTTTATACTCTATAAACAAAATCCTTGTGGGTATTCCCTGATTCATAAAATTACATTTCATCCTATTTTCCGGTAGCATACGGCTGTTGAACCGGACAGTATGGAGTGTGGGGCGAGAGCTTTCTACTTTACTTTGCTGTATTATTCTTTTACTAAAAACTGTCCCTGTCTAGTAGTAATAAAGCCGGATCACCTAGTAGGGACTGCAAGGTTTGTGTGGTCTGTGTAGCTCTGTCTAGCTCTGTCTAGCTCTGTCTAGCTCTCTCTCTCTCTCTCTCTCTCTCTCTCTCTCTCTCTCTCTCTCTCTCTCTCTCTCTCTCTCTCTCTCTCTCTCTCTCTCTCTCTCTCTCTCTCTCTCTCTCCATTTCCAAATTCGCCGACGATACAAAAATAGGAAATACAGTCCTGAACGAAGATGATAGAAATGCGTTGCAATCTGATTTAAAC
The DNA here is from genome assembly GCA_032716605.1 of Paralithodes platypus. NCBI lineage: Eukaryota > Metazoa > Arthropoda > Malacostraca > Decapoda > Lithodidae > Paralithodes > Paralithodes platypus. The sequence continues at coordinate 8,453,150 of CM064574.1, read as the reverse complement.
AAGATATCAGAGTGGTCGAAAAAATGGCAGATGCCCTTCAATGTCGATAAATGTCAGGTGCTGCAGGTTGGTAGCAGAAATATGAAATACAAATACGAAATGAATGGCAAACAAATAAAAACCGCAACGGTAGTAAAAGACCTAGGGGTACAAATATCTGAAAACCTAAAAACTTCCGACCAATGTATAGCAGCTGCAAATAAGGCAAACATAGCATTGGGCTTTATTAAACGAAAATTTACATATAAACATGAGAACGTACTGGTAATAGTGCCACTGTTCAAAAGTATGGTGAGGCCCCACCTTGAATATGGTGTGCAGTTCTGGTCACCTTATCTGATCAAGGACATTGTAAGACTCGAGTCAGTACAGCGTAGAGCGACGAAGATGATACCCTCATTAAGAAATAAATCATATGAAGAAAGACTTAAACGATTGAACCTGTTCTCATTAAAAAAGAGGAGGTTGAGGGGTCAGCTTATTGAGTGCTTTAAGATACTAAAAGGTTTCGACAAAGTCGATGTAAATGCAGTATTCACATTAAACAATACTAATCAAACTCGCGGAAATGGAATGAAATTAAAAGCCAAAAAGGCAAACCTAGATGTCACAAAGAGTTTCTTCACCTACAGTGTGGCGACAGAGTGGAATAAACTACCAGCGAGAGTGGTGGACAAAGACACAATAAACGCTTTCAAGAGAAGGCTTGACCTCTATCTACGGAGGGCTGGGGTGATATGAAAAAAAAAAAAAAAAATTATGTATGTATGTATGTATGTGTATGTGTGTGCACTGTACAGTATGTATATATATGTATATATGTTTCTAGTCTCTCAGTGGGGATCGAACCATCGACCATCAGGACGATAGCCGACGCTTTAATCAATTACACCACGGCAGTCTTGATTAAAGCGTCGGCTATCATCCTGATGGTCGATGGTTCGATCCCCACTGAGAGACTAGAAACACTTAGTGGCTCACGTGTATTTGTGATATATTCTCAATATGTATATATATATACTGTATATATATGTATGTATATATATATATATATATATATATATATATATATATATATATATAGTTTGTAAGGCCAGACTGCCTAGTAAGGACCTTGAGGTCTGTGTGGTCTGTGTATCTATGTAGCTCTATGTAGCTCTCTCCTGCCAGCCTGCCTGCCTGCCTGGTTCAATCACTGCCTGCATCTCTCTTTCTCTCTCCAACCAAAATAACTTCTCTCTTTTGCTCTCTCTATATATATACAGGTATATACATATATATATATATATATATATATATATATAATTATAGTTAGCCTACCTTCTGCCTGGTAGTGGCCATGTGTGGGCAGTAGTACAATTGTTTTTGTGGGGTGAGTGATGGTGGAGTAACTTATAACACACTTACATTTACTCTCTTTATAATGAACACACACACACACATATTTACTCCCATGCTTTCTTTCTAAGGAACACACACACACACACACATACACATACATTTACTTCCATGCTCTCTTTCTAATGAGCACATACATGCACACGCACAAGCACATACATACACACACACACACACACACAATCACACTCACAAACACACACATTTACTCTCATGCTCTCTTTCTATGAATTTTACTCGTTCTTCGTCAATTTCCGAGGATATTAATTTATTATGAGCATTCTTCTTTGCAAGCAAACAGTCTGCAATCTCAATATTCAACCATTCCGGCTTATCATTATGGACTAAACGTCGGTATTTCGATGGTATGCGCGCTTGCACCGCTTTTAAGTAAATGATAGTCAAATATTCCCATGATATACCTGTATTTATATCATTATTGTTAATCAAAAAGCTCCAATCAGTTTCTTTAAGTAATGCTCTAAGTTTACGAAAGTTTGCTTTATATAAATTTGTGACTTTCTCATTGCTGCTATTTGATTCATCACTGTTAAATGTTATATTGAACCTGATCATTCGATTATTGCTGTTACTGAATTTTCAGGGTTACAAACTTTAAATGATTTTCTTTGTTGACCTTACTTGTATGTATAAGAGTACCACTGAGGACTAGTATGCCTGATGGCATCAGTTACTCATTGACACAAAGGGTGTGAATTTATGCAATTTTGTAAATATACTGTATTCAACTTTTGTGTCAATAAAATATTTGTAATTTAATTTAATTTAATTCGCCAATATTCAGGAAGTTTTCTTTCGTTGCAAGTACAAGGTCAAGCACATTTTTACCACGGGTCGGATATTGAACAAATTGAAAAAGTGAACTTTCTTGCAAGTTGGCATAGAGGTCACGTTCAGAATGAAAAGTAATCATATCGCCCCACTTTGTTACAGGTAAATTGAAGTCGCCAAGAATGATGGTATCTTGAATGTTAATTATTTCTGCAATTTGTTTTTAAATTCTTGGTCAGTTTGCACTGATTGAAGGATTGAACTGAGGGTCTGTATATTAAAGCAAGTGTTAATTTTGTTCCTTGATTAGTGTTTAGGAGTCCATTGATAATATATATTAAAAGTCACAATATGATATTTTGACATTAAGACGCGATTAAGGGGAGATTTCCACCTGGAGGATTTTTTTCTGGACCCCTTTCTCCCTCATGTTTAGCCCCATTGCTTTTGAGATTTTAAGACGTTCGCCCCATTAGTTTGGCGATTTTAAGAACCCTCGCCCCATTTCTGTCAATTTTAAGACCATTCGTGCCATTTAGGTGTCGATTTTTTCCTGGCGAGCGATAGCGAGCCTGTATTTAAGGGGCATCGGCCTTCGGCCGGGACATTTTTCTACCGAAAAATGTACAAATTTATCTTGAAAGGGGGTCTAGGGGGAGTAATTTTAAGTTTGATGGAAGTCTAGGGAATCAACTAAAAACTTCCCCTTAAGACTTTCCTTGATGAACACAAACACATAATAATAATAGCTATTGTAGATATATAACGTAGACAAGACCACTCGTAAGAGGTGCTCCAATCAGTAAGCAATATCGATAATAATACCCACACAAAATTAATATGGTAGTTACATTTGCTTTACTAGTATCTTATGTACTGCACATTATTAACACATAAATAGTTTAATCTAAATTTGTATTAGAGTTTGTACATCTATATCGATATCGCGTACTAATTGGCTCAGCACGTACTAAATACTTACCCGCTCACTCTATCTCTCACGCTATCTCTATAAACACACACACACACACACTCACACGCACTCTCATAATATACACTCTCATACACACACTCACACGTACATACGCACACACTGAGCACACCCAGGTCAAGGAACTCTTAATTTTCAGGCTCCAATTAATAATGGACTGAAATATATTTTATAATTATTCACACACACACATACACACACACACACACACACACACGCACACACACACATACACACACACACACACACACACACACACACACACACTCACATAGAACAAGATGTAAAATTAACGACATTTGTGATAATTTCTCTCTCTCTCAGAAATTATTGGGCTATTTAAAAGGCAGTTTAAGTATAGAAATAAGGAAATAGACCTCACACTTTGCAACGCTCTGATACGGTGTCTCCTCGAGTATTCTGTTCAATTATGGTCTTCAGCTCTCAGGAAAGATATAGAGCGACTGGAAAAAGTACAAGCTATAGTTATAAAGCTTAGAAAACTGAGCTATGAGGACCAGTTGAGAGCTCTTGATATGTTTCAGTTGGAGACACGCAGACTACGAGGTCAGCTAATTTAAGTTATTAACCCTTTCAGGCTCGGTGGTTACCGTGTAGTATATATTCATAAATATAATTCTTTTAATCTCATAATTTCCTCTCCAAAATTAGTTTTCTGCCCACAACTCGCTCAGAGACAACTGCAGAGGTTGAAGTAATTAAACTAAAGGTTTCTAAATACCCCTGATACTCACAAGGTTTTAAAGTATCCCTGTAAGGACGCGTTCGCGTCCAGATGTGCGCGAAAAATTAAAAATATTTAATGGATTTGACAATGTGGATTATAGAAATTTGTTTAGCCTCAATATGAATAAAACACGCAACCATGGCTGGAAATTAGAATTGAAAAGGTTCAGCACTAGTATTTGTGGAAACTTGTTCATATATAAAATCTGTTCTACCTCTCTCCGAAGTTGTAAATAGTTCTTCAGTAGAGCAGTTCAAGAAGAGAGTAGATAGTATTTTGCACACTCTGTAATGAGTGTAGTGCACTAAACAGTCTCTCTCCTTCCACTTCGAGTACTCCTCGGAATGGGCCGCAAGGTCTCTGAGATACTAACTATTCTTTGTAGCTCCTTGTAGCACACACTCTCTCTCTTTCTCACACACTCTCTTTCTCTCTCTCTTTCTTTCTCTCTCTCTCTCTCTCTCCCTCCCTGACTTTAGTGCATTACTCTGTACCCGGTCTTTCTCCCTCCCTCTCACTGTGACATTTATCCTCACCTTGCTTTCACACTATCTCTCACTCCTGTCTCTCCCCTCTCTCTCTCTCTCTCTCTCTTTCACTCTCTTTCAATTCACTTTACTTGGCTTTTGTGCCTACCACACATATTATCACGGAAATTTCTCTCTCTCTCTCTCTCTCTCTCTCTCTCTCTCTCTCTCTCTCTCTCTCTCTCTCTCTCTCTCATATGGTATTCTGGAATATGAATCCTGCGACTTGTGCATTCATTGAAATACATTGTCCAAGTAGGATTTCCCTTCTCTTTAATATATATAGGACAACATTAAAATTCCTTTATCACGCCGTGGTGTAGTGGATTTATATATACTGTATATTATATATACTGTATATATATATATATTTTTTTTTTTTTTCTATATTGCAACTTACTTCCTCTCGGGCATAGGCTGAGAGCCTTAACATTCACCGCTTTACAATGAACAGTGAAGCCCGTGAGGTCTTGTTCCAGTCTAGGGAGTGAGACATGTGAAGCACGTAGAGTACAACGAGCACCTGCCATCTTGCCTTCACATGAGGCACGGTGCTCACTCATGGCCCGAAACGACCCCATCTCTGAAGCCACCTCGTTCCCGTGCTTCACTGTCTCACCCCCTACACTCGGACTCTCACACTTATACACACACAACGCCACCTGTTGAGCAGATAACTCACCAGGCATTGCACCCCTATAGCATATTTTGAATATGGGAATATTCATACAGTGCTATTTAATCAGGGAACAATGAGGGTGTTTTATTGACGTTTCGGTGGGCTTGTGGTAATGCACTGATACTAGGTACAGCACAAATTCCATCCCAATAATATCTTCCCATTGATACATCGGGATTTGAACCCAGGACCTTTGGATTACCAGGCCAGTGGCAAGACCACTCCACCACACCTCCCTTATATATATATATATATATATATATATATATATATATATATATACAGTATATATATATATATATATATATATATATATATATATATATAATTTTTGTTTATGTGTGTGTATAAGTTAATACAATATATTTGCTCCATCTCAAATCTTTATTACGATGAAATACTTGAATATAAACTCCAGACTCTCAACCGCAAGTTTAAGCAAACAATATCCTACACATTTAATTTTAGGGGACTACTCAAACAATAACTCACTCTCTGTTAAGAAAAATGAATAAATAAATAAATAAAAAACTATTCTCTTCAAAATGCCACGTACCAGCAATAAATATACAAATTGACAGCCAAATAAAGCAGTGTTCCAAGATGTGATATATTGCTGCGGGCTTCGGCTACGAGAGAAAAAAAAATATTGTGTTCCGCATTATTAGATTTTCAATAACTTTTCATTTGGGCAGACAAGCTAAAATTGCAGGACAGAGCGGGGGGGGGGGGAGTGTAAGGCGAGTCACACAAACACCTTTTGCGTCAATAATTTTCTGGCAATTCTTATCCTAAAGCTTCTGAAATTAATCTATTTCAGTTTTCAGTGCCATATCGACATTCTTACTTTCATTTGGGCTTGAGTTATACAGCCTAATGAAGCTAGGAAGGATGTATTAAAATCAGAGGGGTATAAATATATCTCAATTGATCATCGGTTTCAACAGCTTCTTCATACTCTGAATACAATTGTATATATATATATATATATAATTATAGAGAGAGAGAGAGAGAAAGGTTTGAAAGGTATTAATTTACTGAGGCGACCCCAATCAGGGTATAAGAATACATATAGAGATCATGCAATTAAAACAATAACAAATATTATAGCTAAACATGATTACAATTATGACTGGTAGCCTACAGTATGTTTTAGAACAATCAATTGAAACTAAACGAACACAAAATTTAAAAAAAAGAACATTGCAAACACAACAAATATATATAATACAACAATAACAATTCAGTGCTCATGACAATATTATTGACCTTTTGAACCATTGAGTTTTGATATCTAACAATCACGCCTTATGAAAAGGATTGACTAATTAATTTAAGATATGTGGCCAGTTCCTTGTAACTCACTGTGTATTACCGTTAAATAGTGTTGTCATCTTATCAGTGTTTGGATTATTGTAAAAATGTTTTTAAAAATATTCCTGTCTATTTTCCTCGAAATGAGGGCACTCTAACACATAATGACATTCGTCACCAATTCTGTTCGTATTACACAATACACACACACTCTCATCTACATTTACATTATTATACCTACCGTACATTTTACTGTTGGTAACCTGTGATAAAAAAAATTGAACTTGCATAATATAATGAAGTATTGCTTAGGCAGCTTTAATTTTGTTTTGTTTTGTTTTTTTCATTACTCTATAATAATTAGGTATAGTGTATTGCTATTAATCTCCTCCAAGCAGTTAGGTTGATATATAGCACTTGATCTCAGCTTGAATGATTCCTTGAACCAATTGGCATTAATATTAGTTACTTCATTGAACAAATTAGACATACCATTTCTGCCCAATAAATTCTTAATATTATTTAGCCATGGAGATTTATATACAGTACACCTAAGTCATACATATTTCCATAACACTATATATATAATATACATGACATTTTGTTAACTTCGCTATTTGCTACTCTGCACCAAAAGTGAATCATCCTGTATCAATATATTCTGACATACACTACACTACAGTAGATCTGGATTGGACACACAAATGGAACTTTACAGTAAGGGACCCAAAATCGGATAACAAACCCCCAAGTTCGAGCCTAGAAACTGCGGAAATATCACATTTTCACGGTTTCAAGGTTCGAACTTGGGGGTTCGTTTTCCGATTTTGGGTCCCTTACTGCAAAGTTCCGTTTTCGTGTCCAGTCCAGATCTACTGTAGTCTATGATTCTGATAAACTCTTAACCCAGGGACTGTGGCCAGATTCTTAAGAGGTTCTACTGGGCGAATGTGGCCAGACTCTTAAGATCCAAGGCATAAACAAAAAAATCAAAACATCCCAGTGGCACTCAAAACAAAGCAATTTGTGATTAGGTGAGATAATTCCACTCCATTACTTGCTACCACTCCTACATATGTGTCTCCCTTCCCCCCCTCCTCAATTATCCGGTATTTTCCCTATTATTCCCGATATGTATTGAGTATTTTCGTGCGAAGATGGCTTGGAGAGAGGGGAGTCTTTCTCCAACCCTCTGAGCCAGTCTCAGACTTCCCCTGGTCTTTCAGTACCATGCGAGACAGGAGAGAGGGAGGGTCAGATTACGACCGTGGGGCTAAAATATGCAATTTTCACCTGCCAATTACTGTTACCACTTGTTTTATTGCTTTCCAATGTTCATATGTTCATATTAAAAGTAAATTAGGCGCATATGGATAAGTATTAATTATATGTATTGATGATTTTCGTCAGGAATGAACCAAAATACCTTTGCATGGAGGGCACTTTCAAATACCATAGCTGCGTAGCTTATGAGTTAAGACCTAATTTACCTTGCAACATACAAGTGTGGGTAGACTTATGTAGTTTCAACAATCTTTTATATAAAACAAAATCTAGTTATTGTTATTTGAATATGTTTTTGTATCCCCAAATTTCACTACCGTAGACTAATATATGGAAGACCAACTTTTCATATAGGCCGAGAGATACATCTATTGGTAGATTAAATTTAAGTGTCTTCTTAAGCAATGCATACATAGCCTTTTTTGCTTGTATTACTTGTTTGGCCTTGGCCTTAAGGAATTTACCATTAAAATTAAATGTTGTGCCAAGATACCCATAATCATGAACAACATCTATGTTCTGTTCTCCAAACCTAAGATGTTTATACTTCCTCACTTTACCCTTTGAGAAAACAACAACATTAGTCTTGTTAACATTTACCTGTAATGACCAGGGAGCGCAGTATTCATAAACAGCGTCCAAACCATTTTGCAACTGTGATTCGCTTTCTGCCAAAACAATGGTGTCATCTACGTAAAGCAAACAAAACAAGTATAAAAATGCCTCGCTATCAGCACGAGTCAAAGACATTCGAAGCTGCATTACTCATAAAAGAAAGACCTGAAAACTTATTCTCGATATAGTCCTTAAAATCGCTTAAATATATTGCAAATATAAGTGGTGACAAATTTTCACCTTGCCTGAACATCAATTATGCAGTGGAAATAAGAAGACATTTGATTGTTAACTCTTAATTACACATGATTTAGTACTTTCGTAAAGACTTTGTATTAATCTTAAAATATTCCCATTATTGTTATACTGGAGCATTTTTAATCATAAAGAAGATCTATCAATACAGTCAAATACCTTACTGTAATCTATAAACGAGCAAAACAGTTTCCTTTTATGAGCAATGTAAAAATGAATTAAAACATGAAGGGTGAATACATGGTCCAAAGTGCTATATACCTGTCGAAATCCTACTTTTTCATTACCTAATAGACCCATACTCGTCATAAAATTGTAAAGTCTTGAATTAATTAGCGATGTAAATAATTTACCCGGACAGATCAGTACCATAATACTTCTGTAAATTTCAACAGAATTTATGTCTCCCATATTTTTGTACAGTGGTATTATTATACCCATTGTCCAACTGGTAGGGAAAATTGCATTAACAAACACGATATTGAACACCTGAACAATCAACAAAAACATCAATGTGACAATGGTTAATACATTCATTTAGAATATTGTTGATTCCTGGACATATGCTATAATTTCCTCGACTATAAAGGGTTCATTTATAGCTTCGTTTCCAACATTATTTGAAATATTCACATTCCTGACACGCTCCACATCATTACCGATACTCTTAAAATGGTTAATGAAGGAGTCTAAGGGAATGTTACACCTTTCTTCCTGTTTACTTGTACTATTGTTAATAATATTCCAATACTCGCGAGGGTTTCTAACTATATCCCTAGAACCCACAAGATACCCCAAAAATGTGTACAAAACGAGTTATTTCGGTATCAGCGCATGACGTCAGAAGCCAGCTGCTTGGTGAGGGGTGCAAAAGTTAGTCTGATCAAGCTCTGGTGGAGGCAGGAGGTGTAGCTCAGCTAACTCCCTCCCCCCACACTCTACAGCTCCCTTGGGGTATCTCACACCCCACTTCTCGCTTTGGATGTATGTAACTCCAAAATTAAAGTTTTAACCTGTCGTTTAAATGCCAAATTTTAATGCACCTGTTGTGACTGTATAGCCATCATATTGTGTCTCGATAAATTCCCCATAATTTTATGATTGATTTACAGTGATATGACAGTATCTACATTTGCTTACATTTTGTTCTAATAAATTGCATTTCTCTATTTTTTAACAGTTAATAAAAGTGTTTAACCTGTTGTTTAAGTGCCCAAATTCTAATGCATCTGTTGTGACTGTATTGTGCATAGATAAATTCCTCATAATTTTATGGTTGATTTACAGTGATTTGACAGTATTTTCCTTTTTATATGAATGTTTCTAATAAATTGCGTTTCTCTACTTTTCGACAGGTAAGCATGGGTGTTCTGGGATGCAGAATGGGTTCCGCCCATCATCCTCTAGTGTTTCAACTAGTTTGGTCAGTATTTTTATTATTTTATATTTGTATGTATATAAAGGTATTTTTTTAATTAGGAAATCTCTTACCAAAATGCCTGCTAATTTTAATACTCACGGAAACTTGCTCAAATCTGCTTTAGATGTTGACCAGAAAGCCAAAGATTAATTATTACCATTGAAGGCTTAATATAAGTAATACATATATTTTGTTTACAAAATTATTTATCCTGGGGGTGTGCTGTACCCCACTTCTCGGTGTTTATCTCAGTTACAGGAGCTTCTTGGTTTAGTCTTTGTTTATCTTTCTCTCCCTCTCTCTTTGGCTTGTATCCGTTCAGCCCCATTCAGCCTACTGTTTTAAGACGTTTACCCTCATCCAGGTGTCAATATTTCCCTGGCGAGCGGTAGTGAGCCAGCATATATATATTTTTTTTTTGACAGCAAGCTAAATTTGTACATTTTTCGATAGAAAAATGTCTCCGGCGAAGCTGGTTTTCTCCATACAATGTTGGCTCACTATTGCTCGCCAGGAAGATATCGACACCTGGATGGGGATAAACGTCTTAAATCATTTGGCTGAATGGGGTCGAATGGATACAAGCCAGGGTAAGAGAGAAAAGGAGAGCAAGATAAAACAAAAACGGTAACTCCCCCATAAGTAACCTCAGTATTTTATGCAACGATATTTCCTTTTTGCTTGCCTTATAACCGTATGATGTTAATTTGCTGCCTTTTTTTAACAACTCCGTATAATTTGGGTTATTTTGAGGGTTTAATGCCTTTGTGTACCTTATATACTCCTTTTTAGACACTCTCCACTGTTCTGAAAGCCAAGGTTCGTTGTTGTTGTTCTGGTTCCCCAGGCTGTCTGGCCGAACAGCCCCAAGGTCTCGAGCAAGGCCAAGGCCATAAACGAACGCCCCCACAAAACCCTCCCTGCTTACCACTAAAGCCCGGGTGACCGAAGCCACTCCAAGGCAGGGAGCTAAGGAGGGTGCGGAAACGCCCGGGCAACCAAAGACCCACCCAAGGCCCTGTGCCCCTCGTTGTTTTGTCTTTTATTAACAGAAGTCCTACCAATACGTACCTCTTTCATTAAACATGCCAGCCAATTTTGCCGGTTGTAAATAAATATCCTGTCAGTCATTGGTTAAGTTATCTATTATTCCTTGGCTCACCTCCGGTATATCATTCATCTTCGTTTTTAAATTATAAAGTCGAAAGCGCATATAAAATCATCGTTTTTATTAACATTCCACTTACATACTTGTTCGGTATTTATTGTGAGCTCTTCCTCATAGGCGTTGCTAAATACACTATTTTCAGCCTTACACACAATGGTAATTTGCAAGGCCCTGTGTTTATCTAACAACATGGGATCAAAATCACCAATGCTATTTATCTATCTATATGCTCAGGCCCAATCCCCATTTTGGGGGTAGCCGCTAAAATCCTTAATTCTAGAGAACATACATGGAGATGATATTGCATAGTCAATTAAACTTGCGTCATCACATGTCACGCAACCAACCAACTTATCCGCACCTACACTACCATTAACTATTTTTTAGCTCATCACACTGACATCATTCAATCAGCTTTCTGCCATTAGTGTTGACATAGCTATCCCTATTATATCTGCCACAGGGTATTCCTAGATAAATATAATAATTTTTAGTGTAATACGTACTTTCATCAAGCACCAATTTCGTTCCATCCTAATTTGTATAAATCGTCTGGGGTCTCAAAAAAACTTGTTTAAGGGGAGGTTTTTAGTTGATTCCCTAGACTTCCATCAAGCTTAAAATTACTCCCCCCTAGACCCCCTTTCAAGATAAATTTGTACATTTTTCGGTAGAAAAATTTCCCGGCTGAAAGCCGGTTCCTCTTATATTACAGGCTCGCTATCGCTCGCCAGGATAAAATCGACACCTACATGGCACGAAAGGTCTTACAATTGACAGAAATGGGTCGAAAGTTCTTAAAATCGTCAAAATAATGGGGCGAACGTCTTATAATTAGAAAAGCAATGGGGCTAAACATGAGGGAGAAAGGAGTCAAGAAAAAAATCTCTCAAGTGGATATCTCCCCTTAAGTCATTTCTACTCTCCTTTACCATCAGCGTCCAAGATTTACTGGCCTGAGCATCCCTTCTTATTTTGTACAGCATAATACCGGTACTCCTCAATCTTGTAAGGTCCTCCTCGACGTAGATTCCCTCCCTCAGTTTCTTTTTGTGTGTCAGCGTTTCGATTCTTTTGTTCCGTCTAGCAAATCTTGCGAGAATTGGTGCTGGCTTGGCCTCGGTGTTGTAGCCCAACTGGTGGCTTGTAGGCTAGATATGTCGTCGTTGGTTAAATTAAGGGGAGATTTCCACCTGGAGGATTTTTTTCTGAACCTCTTTCTCCCTCATGTTTAGCCCCATTGCTTGTGAGATTTAAAGACGCTTGCCCCATTAGTTTGGCGATTTTAAGAACCCTCGCCCCATTTCTGTCAATTTTAAGACCATTCGTACCATTTAGGTGTGGATTTTTTCCTGGCGAGCGAAAGCGAGCCTGTAATTTAAGGGGAACCGGCCTCCGGCCGGGAAATTTTTCTACCGAAAAATGTACAAATTTATCTCAAGGGGGAGTAATTTTAAGCTTGATGGAAGTGTAGGGAATCAACTAAAAACCTCCCCTTAATACCACCCCTTTCGCCAAATCTATGACTATTTCAATGGTATCTTCATTTGCTTGATATTGAATTCCTTTAACGATGACATTTTCTCGCTTACCATGTTGTTCCATGCGATATAATTGATAGGTTTGCTGTTTCATCTGCTTCTTGAGGTTCGAAGATATAATGTTATGCAGGGTTGAAATCTGTTTTTTTAGTCCTTCCTTTACTTGGTTGGTTATAGCTATCACGGCGTGGTGAATTACGACCGTCATGGACCGTATTATAACCGGTTGTATCACCTTCAGTACCTCTCCAACACTAACAGCAATATTCGTCTCACCGCCACTTCCTTTGTTGTAAGTCATTCTCCTGCTTTTCGGTCCTATGTCTTCTTGGTTTACTGCCGTATTCCGCTCATATAAATAGTCTAACTTGCTCTGTATTTCCCTTGATAGCGGTTTGATAGATACATTTGTGTCTTCCTCCTCCACAACAATGGGCTTTCCACCAGTCACCATCTTGATTCGAGCCAAATGAATCTTAACTGGGGTAACTGTGTCTGCACCTTGATGTTGACAGCACGTTGGCTCAGCACAAACTGAGAGAGAGAGAGAGAGAGAGAGAGAGAGAGAGAGAGGCGTTGAGAAGAGGAGAGGAGCGGGGGAAGAGGAGAGAGAGAGAGAGAGAGAGAGAGAGAGAGAGAAAAAAATATATATGCATTGATGGAATATAATGTCTTCAACCGATTTCATATATTTTAAGTAGGGTATGTAGTCATCAGTTACCTTGTGCTTTGCTGTGTAGGGTAAGAACGTTGTGATAAGTCTTGTTTGTGTGTGTGTGTTTATGTATGTTAGTGTGTGTGTGTGTATGCTGTGTGTGAACTATTGAATGGAGCTGTACAATTGGTCACATAAATTTGTACCCATTCAGATAGTTTATGTCTGGAAGGAAATACTGTAATCGCCTAGTTAACTTACACATAAAAGTTCCTATAAAAATCGATATGTTCAAATATACACTTTTTCTTCAAGCATACTAATTGTCCTTCCATATGATTGTATAATCACAGGGTGTATACAAATTGATGTGATCAACTGTACATTCTGAGTATAGCCACAATATCAGGTAACCGATATAATAGTTCAATAACCTCTCTGACACACACACACACACACACACACACACACACACACACACACACACACACACACACACACACACACACACACACACACACACACACACACACACACACCGGGGATATTGCCTCCGTATACCATCACAGAAATATTGCACTAATTTCCTGCCCATACTATTTTTGTCATTGGTTCATAACTATTCGTAGGGAATATTAAGGGGGTTCTCTCTCTCTCTCTCTCTCTCTCTCTCTCTCTCTCTCTCTCTCTCTCTCTCTCTCTCTCTCTCTCTCTCTCTCTCTCTCTCTCTCTCTCTCTCTCTCTCTCTCTCTCTCTCTCTCTCTCTCTCAAACTAATTTCTTCCTATACTATATAAAAACTTTCCTTGTGGGTATTTCCTGACCCATAAGGTTACACTCCTTCCTATTTTCCGGTACGGCTTTTTAGCCGGAGGGAGCGGATGGTGGGGAGAGAGCCTTCTACTTTACTGTCCTATTCTTCCACTATAAACTGTCCCTGTCTAGTAGTATTAAGGCCGGACCACCTAGTTGGGACCGCAAGGTCTGTGTGATCTAAGTATCTGTATAACACTGTGTAACTCTCTTTATTTTCAATCAGTTAGAGTTATTTGTAAGACAATATAATATTCTCTTGCTGTATATTTCTTAATTTTATAGATACGTGTACAGTATATTTTCATTAATGTGGGAGATATGATGTTAATTGTACGCGGACCCTTTATGTTAATTGTACGCGGACCCTTTATGTTAATTGTACGCGGACCCTGTATGTTAATTGTACGCGGACCCTTTATGTTAATTGTACGCGGACCCTTTATGTTAATTGTACGCGGACCCTTCATGTTAATTGTACGCGGACCCTTTATGTTAATTGTACGCGGACCCTTTATGTTAATTGTACGCGGACCCTTTATGTTAATTGTACGCGGACCCTTTATGTTAATTGTACGCGGACCCTTTATGTTAATTGTACGCGGACCCTTTATGTTAATTGTACGCGGACCCTTTATGTTAATTGTACGCGGACCCTTTATGTTAATTGTACGCGGACCCTTTATGTTAATTGTACGCGGACCCTTTATGTTAATTGTACGCAGACCCTTTATGTTAATTGTACGCGGACCCTTTATGTTAATTGTACGCGGACCCTTGATGTTAATTGTACGCGGACCCTTGATGTTAATTGTACGCGGACCCTTGATGTTAATTGTACGCGGACCCTTGATGTTAATTGTACGCGGACCCTTTATGTTAATTGTACGCGGACCCTTTATGTTAATTGTACGCGGACCCTTTATGTTAATTGTACGCGGACCCTTTATGTTAATTGTACGCGGACCCTTTATGTTAATTGTACGCGGACCCTTTATGTTAATTGTACGCGGACCCTTTATGTTTTTCGTTATGCAATTATATCTATTTGGAGTGTTTTGTTTATAGAACTTGCTTTTCAATAAGTAGCATACATAGTTTTCTAGTTGATATATAAATAATTATATTTATTCATTGGTTTCCAGATATATACACCCACATTTAGGTATTGGCGAAGTCTGCGAATATTTATGAATGGGGTATAGACTATGGGGTACAGACTATGGGGTACAGACTATGGGGTATAGACTATGGGGTATAGACTATGGGGTACAGACTATGGGGTATAGACTATGGGGTACAGACTATGGGGTACAGACTATGGGGTATAGACTATGGGGTACAGACTATGGGGTACAGACTATGGGGTATAGACTATGGGGTATAGACTATGGGGTATAGACTATGGGGTATAGACTATGGGGTACAGACTATGGGGTATAGACTATGGGGTATAGACTATGGGGTATAGACTATGGGGTATAGACTATGGGGTATAGACTATGGGGTATAGACTATGGGGTATAGACTATGGGGTATAGACTATGGGGTACAGACAATGGGGTAGAGACTATGGGGTATAGACTATGGGGTATAGACTATGGGGTATAGACTATGGGGTATAGACTATGGGGTATAGACTATGGGGTATAGACTATGGGGTATAGACTATGGGGGTACAGACTATGGGGTATAGACTATGGGGTATAGACTATGGGGTATAGACTATGGGGTATAGACTATGGGGTATAGACTATGGGGTAGAGACTATGGGGTATAGACTATGGGGTATAGACTATGGGGTATAGACTATGGGGTATAGACTATGGGGTATAGACTATGGGGTAGAGACTATGGGGTATAGACTATGGGGTATAGACTATGGGGTACAGACTATGGGGTATAGACTATGGGGTATAGACTATGGGGTATAGACTATGGGGTATAGACTATGGGGTATAGACTATGGGGTATAGACTATGGGGTACAGACAATGGGGTAGAGACTATGGGGTATGACTATATGTTTTTTTTTTTTTTTTTTTTTTTCTATGTGATTGAGGGAGGCAAAAGGCATAACTGCCTATAGCGAGTGCCCCCCCCCCCCCCCCTAGTTGAAAGAGTGACAGGGCCAAAATCAAGGGACGTTCGAGCCAAAATGCCTGGACACACGGAGTTTGAAGCAATTTAAGTCATAGGAAGAGGGAAAGACTGATTCTGGGAGAGAGTTCCAGAGCTCAGCTGTTGAGTAGAAGAAAGTTTGAGAGTAACGTTTCACTCTTGGGTTGGAGAGTTGCACAGAGTAGGGGTGGGATTGAGTTGCAAGACGGGTACCACGTGCCCTACGTAAAGGAGGTGGTATGCACTGGGATAGCTATGAGGAACACCGATTATTATAGTAGCGATAGAATAGCGAGAGAGATGCAACATTGCGGCGGAGAGAGAGAGATTGCAGAGAGTTGGTGAGTGGATGGGAGTTAATGATACGAAAGGCCTTCCTTTCAACTTTGTCTAGGAGAGCGGTGTGAGAGGAACCTCCCACACATGTGAACAATACTCAATACAAGGGCGCACTATGCCCCTGTACAGAGCAAGAAGCTGTGCAGGGGAAAAGAACCCCCTAAGGCGGTTGAGCACACCCAGCTTCTGGGAGGCTGCCTTAGCAAGACTGGTAATATGGTCCTTCCAAATGAGAGCAGAAGAAAAAGAGACACCAAGAATATTGAGAGAAGATGAAGGGTTGATTTTTGTATTGTTGAAGAATAACTAATGGGGTATGACTAATGGGGTATGACTATGGGGTATGACTATGGGGTATGCCTATGGGATAGAGACTGTGTCATCCGAGTGTACAGTCGTAGTCAGGAATTTCTGGACAGTTTTTGGAAGCGAAATTATGATACACAGGCGAACTATTTTAATAATCTGCTTGAACAGCAACGATCATATTACCGGGAGTCACTAGATAACGATCACTGTGTTGTCTTTATCATTAACCCCTTCTGTACCGGCGACATTTTTTTCATTATATTTTGGCAATTATTAGACGATTTTATTTAGCTTACGGAGGACTTTACTCATCAATAGGCTTCAAAGTATCTCAATTCATTATTTTAGCTACCATATATCCTTCCTAAGCTTCAAAAACCGTCTATATGTAGCTGAAATATAATACAAAATACGTCTCCGGTATAGAAGGAGTTAACTGTATTTGTTTCCAACGAGGCCCTTAAATTCGATCTATAATTTGAATATTTTAAAACGTTTCACCCCATTTTTTTGGCGATAATAAAAGGCTTCATCCTCTGCAGGTGTCAATTTTATTTCTGGGCGAACGATAGCGACCCTTTGACTTACAAAAAATCGGCGACCAAATTTTACTTGAAGTGGTTCCGAGTGGGCTTTTATTTAGTATTTTTTTTTTCTTTTTCAGGAAGGCCAGGGGACAAGCTAAAGTATATTGCTCAAAAATGACAAAAGCAAACTATATTCTCAATATTTAACTAAAATATAATGACCCACAGTACGTCGGAGCAGATAGCGTTAAGGGGGGTGAACTGTTTTTTTTTTATCTATCTTGGTTGTATCCATTCGACCTACTGTTTTATGACATTTATCCCCATTCAGGTGTCGATGTTTTACTGGCGAGCGATAGCGAGTCAGCATTTTATGGAGAAATCCGGCTTCGCCGGAGAAATTTTTCTATCACAAAATGTACAAATTTAGCCAACTGTCTTAACTCATTATCCAAAATATGGTGACTCGATATCGCTCGCCAGGAATAAATAGACACATGGATAAACGTCTTAAAACAGTAAGCTGAATAGGGCCGAATGGATACAACCCAGAGAGAGAAATCAAGCAGGTCACCCCCCTTCAGAGACGTTGCAGACTGTACTTCCCCGCCTTATGCTGGGGTCACACATTCACGTATATGCTCCCGTATGCATGCTCCCGTACGAAGGTTTATTGGTAGTTGGCAACCGAATACGTAAAACGTAAGGGCTTAGTACGCAAAACGTAAATGAAATTGTGTCTAGTCGTGGGGGTTGGTACGCATGGCGGGAGTAGCCACGCTGGTCGGGGAGGTGGTGGGTGCGGCCAAGGCCGCCCGGTATGTTTTGGATTTCGAATCAGATACGTGGCTCGCGCTCACGTATGTCAAAAGTCGGGAAATCCTACGTCTGACCGAGCTAGCTGCTACGTCTTATGGGAGCAGCCCCGTAAGACGTAGCAGCTAGCCCGGTCAAACGTAAGCTTCTCCCGCCAATCGTACAATATTCCCGTCAAACGGGGCAGTTAAAGTTAGTCCGGGCGCATCTGGCAGCACCGCCACACTGCGTGTTGGCGGGAAGACGCGGCAACGTTGTACGGGGGGTATATAAGGACCAGCGGGGGACACTCCCGTCACACCTCTCACCACACCGGAGCAGCAAACAAGAAGCCAACCCTGCCACCTGCTTGCCACCCTCTGCACCCTGCCCTGCCCTGCTTGCCACCCTCCGCACCCTGCCCTGCCCTGCTTGTCACCCTCTGCATCCTGCCCTGCCCTGCCCTGTACCATGCATAAGAAAGGCGTGAAGAAGGCCAGGAAGGCTTCCCCTGCCACCTCGACGTCTGCCACCTCACCGCCTGCCACCTCACCTTCTGACCCCTCTCAGCCTGGCCCCTCCAACTCTGACTGGCCCCTCCAACTCTGACCCCTCTCAGCCTGGCCCCTCCAACTTACCGCCTGCCCTCTCGACGCCTGAGGAAGATGAAGTTGTTCTCGACCTCGGCCCCGATAGTGGAGAGCTCGAGGTTGAAATGGATGAGAGTGAGACGAGGAGGAAGAAGAAGAACCTGCACCTACCAACAGCGTACAGGCCCCACCAAAGAAACGGTGCCGGAAGAAGACCACCATAATACTGACGGAGGAGACTGTTGGATTGAGCTGGATGCGCCTTTCATTTATGACAAGGGTGACCCCAGGCACGAAAACAAGGAGCATATCGAGGCTGTATGGGCGGAGAAGGCTACGACCATGGATTCCATCGTTCCTCATAGCCGCTGGCAACCTCCTTCCATTCAGCAGGCGATTGTGGCGTCTTGATCTCCTGATCTCCGTAGACAGAAATGATAGCCTGGCAGGTGTCTGGAACAATTTGGCTGATGGTGTTGTGGGCAACACGAAAGTTGTATTGCAGGCTCTTATAGGAATCACCCGTAGCGAGGAAAGGTAGGGTGATGGCCACTCGCAGACCAGGAGGAATGGGGTTCCGCCAGAACGTAGGTTTCCTCTGAATGAGGGGGGTGACACATTCCACTATCTCATCAAATAGTTGTTTGTCTACCCGGGTGAATTTTTTGTACAGTTGTGGACATTCTGTGGCCAACTCTTGCATCAGCTTCTCATAATGGCCATGTTCAGGCCTTCGTTGTAGATATGGCCACACCCACACTGTCCTCTTGCTCCTTTCCTTCTTCTTCTCTTGTTCATCTTGATGGATGTAGTTTGCTATTGCAAGCAGTTCTAACATTTCTATGTAGGAAATGATCCATTGAATGAGCCGAGTGTTATGCCTGTTCTCCGGTTTGATTAGGGAGTTCACCATCTTGAACTCCCCCAGGATGTATTCCGTGATGTTCTTCATGGTGCCGAGTCAGAAGTGGGAATGGGAACGTTGTGGCCAGCCCTGCCCTTTTGTAGTTCCCAGATTCCAACCCAGACCTACGTGGTTGACAAAGACTGTCTTTGTCTGTGTTTGGACAGACGGGGTGTGCCTGCGATTGTCCGGAAACGGTCCACGTAAGTCCTACAAACTCCCAAGACGTACGGCCTCAGCTACGCAGGTCTTGTGGGGGCGTGGCCATGGGCGTGGCCTGTGTTCCCGCAAATCGGGCAGCCCAGGCGGACTAACGGGGACATGCTTACGCAAGTCGCAAGCACGTACGTAGTTCCATACGACTACATTACGTTTGACGTAACACGGTACGTCTGTCGGGAAGTGCAATAGTCGTGGTCTATACGGGCGTACACGGCCGGACTACGCCCGTCAGAACACAAAATTGGCGATCACGCGTGACGGGAGCTGTCAGGAGCGATATACGTGAATGTGTGACCCCAGCATTAGACATGGTGTATGTACGGTCGAATACCATAGTCTCTAGCCCACTCGTAAGAATTTGTGGATCCCCTGTTTTTTCTATGCAATTATAACTATCTGAAATTATTTTCTATGCAATTATAACTATCTGAAATTATTTTTGGATAAAACTTGCTTTTCAATAAATAGTATATATAGTTTTGTAGTTGACTTACAGAAAATTATATTCATAAATTAGTTTCCAGAGATATACTTCCATAACTAGAAGTAAGTGAAGTCCACGAATATTTAGGAGTGGGCTAGAGACTATGGTATCCGACTGTACATGGGTTCCTTGCAATGAGGTGCGTTATTATAATAGTATATCAAGAGTATTTAGGGGGGGGGGGGCGTATATATTTGCTCATTTATGTATCTTTATAATTATTTTATTTAGTTTTCTCCCTAGACCTCCATCAAGCTTTAAAAACATCCGCCCAAGACCCTTTTTTAGGATAAATTTGTACATTTTTCGGCCGGGATCCTCTTAAATTACAGGCTCGCTATCGCTCGCCAGGAAAAAAATCGACACCTAAACGACACGACAAAAATAATATTTACAAAGAAATGTGCCGAAAGGTTGTAAAATCGCCAAACGAATGGGGCGAACGTCTTATAATCTGAAACCTAATGAGGCTAAAGATAAGGAAGAAGGGGGGGGGGGGGGGGGCAGAAAAACGACCCCTCTTCCCTTAAAGGGTATGATAAAGGGTGTAAAATAACTGAGAATAATAAATGGTTATATTTAATACTACCCATATACCTTCTATGTGTTTAAATCATGATGGACACTTTACTTTCCCTTCTCATACCCAAAACATTTACCGTGTGTAATATATGTGTTAACTATCCATACATTCGGGCAGTTTTAAAGCTATAGATTCAATAAAGGGAACATTTCGTCTAGATATATTTACCCCAGTGTATTTTTATTAAACTGAGAATGGGTCAACGGTTAAAATACGTGTTAAATTTGTTGTTTGTTTATTAAGGGGAGGTGACCTGCTTTTTGTTATTTCTGTTCTTTTCTCTCTTTCTCTGGCTTGTATCCATTCGGCCCCATTCAGCCAACTATTTTAAGACGTTTATCCCCATCTAGGTGTCGATTTCTTACTGGCGAGCGATAGCGAGCCAGCATTATAAAATTATGAAGAAATCCGGCTTCGCCGGAGAAATTTTTCTATCGAAAAATGTACAAATTTAGCCTGCTGTCAAACAAAAATAAAAGATATGCTGGCTCGCTACCGCTCACCAGTAAAACATTGACACCTGGATGGGGATAAACGTCTTAAAACAGTAGGCTGAATGGGGCCAAATGGATACAAGCCAGAGAAAGATAGAAAAGGACAGAACAAAAACAGGTCACCCCCCTTAAGTACACAGCAGCTAGATCGACAGACACACATACAGATAGATAGACCAACAGATAGATAGATAGATGTAGATATAGGTGATATCAAAAGTGGCTAAGAAAGGGTGTGTAGTATTAATATTAGCGAAAAATATGTTACATGGATAACTAAGTTTGATAGATAGATAGATAGATAGACTCACTCACTCAATATTTTATATCGTAAAAGCTACATAAAACTTTGTACATAGTAAGAGAATTGTGAAGCACATTTATCTCACAGTTGGTTCACGGCTTTGAATAAAGGTAATTTTAGATTTTACTGCTAGATAGATAGATAGATAGATAGATAGATAGATAGATAGATAGACAGTGTTTCGTGAATACGACCCTAATCAATTGATTCATAGATCATAGATTTGTTATTATATGGTTTGATCATGTCTCGGTTCATAGGAACCGAACCAATGTCCATTGATTTGATTATAAATAAAACAGTTGGCTTACTGACACTATACAAGCATGTTCTTATCCTACCACATTACGTAACAGACAGATAGATAGATACTCAGAAAATCAGTCATATTTATATTTCATAAAAATATATACAATTTATGCTTGTTTTTATCTACGGTTAGAATATATCGTAATATATATAACATGTATTTACGCAATGTAGGTTCATTTCACCGTACTGAATTTGTCTTGCCTCCATTGCATTAATATCATTCGCAAGTAGGTTCCAAAATCCAAATACATCTATCAATATTTGTTCAACCTCTTTAACACTAAAGGATCTTTGCTTCAAGTAGATGATGTTTTTATTCACAAAGGTATACATGGATTCAAGAGAGTTCTATGAATATATATATTTGTTAACCAGTAATACAATTATCTATTGTCGTCAGGTCACACACATAACATGAATAATGGTTACTGTCCCAATAATCCGTAGTTAGTATTGTCTTTATAGCTTTATGGTAAATCACTACAACATATTGAAGGGCAATGTAACATTTCTTGCTGTAAACAAATTACAAACATAATTCACTTTCATTAAAATTAGATAGACAAATAGATAGATGTGGGAGATGTGGTGGAGTGGTCTTGCCACTGGACTGGTAATCCAATGGACCCGAGTTAAAATCCCGATATGTCAATGGGAAGATATTATTGGGATGGAATTTGTGTTGTACCTAGTATCAGTGCATTACCACAAAGCCCACCGAAACGCCAAATAAATACCCTCATTGTTCCCTGATTAGGCTAAATAGCACTGTATGAATATTCCCATATTAAAAATATGCTTCAGGGGGGCAATGCCTAGTGAGTTAATTGCTCAATAGGTGGCGTTCTGAGAGTGAGGATCCGAGTCTAGGAGGTAAGACAGTGAAGCACTGGAGCGAGGCAGCTTCAGAGATGGGGCTGCTTCGAGCCATGAGTGGGCAACTAAGCCCCCATGCATCCTGCAAAGGCAAGATGGCAGGGGCTGGTTGCAGCTAAAAAGTGCTTCACATGTCTCACTCCCTAGACTGGAACGAGACCTCACGGGCTTCACCGTGTTGGGCGGTGAATGTACAGTCTCTCAACCTATGCCCGAGAGGGAGTAGTTGGAATATAGAAGAACAAAGACAAAAGATAGACATATAACATATAATGCATTTAGGCTCCATTGAGAAGACGTACTATAAAAAATGGTATATACTAAAAAATAGGAAATGGGTAATATAAGGAAATGCAAGAACACGAAGAAATATTAGAAGAACAAATAAAACAAGCGCTAAAATAAATTAGATAAACAATATGAATACAACAAATGAACAGGAAACACTCTTAACCCTATTTGGTATGAGATAGAGTTATTTGGACCTTCTCTGTTTCGCTCCATTTGTTTGGAGATTTTAAGACGTTTCACCCAGTTAGTTTGGCGATAATATGGCCCTGCAGGTGTTATTTGTTTCTGGGCGAAAGATATAGAGCCTGTTACTTGGAATAAAGATATAGAGCCTGTTACTTGGAATAAAGATATAGAGCCTGTTACTTGGAATAAAGATATAGAGCCTGTTACTTGGAATAAAGATATAGAGCCTGTTACTTGGAATAAAGATATAGAGCCTGTTACTTGGAATAAAGATATAGAGCCTGTTACTTGGAATAAAGATATAGAGCCTGTAACTTGGAATAAAGATATAGAGCCTGTTACTTGGAATAAAGATATAGAGCCTGTTACTTGGAATAAAGATATAGAGCCTGTTACTTGAAATAAAGATATAGAGCCTGTTACTTGGAATAAAGATATAGAGCCTGTTACTTGGAATAAAGATATAGAGCCTGTTACTTGGAATAAAGATATAGAGCCTGTAACTTGGAATAAAGATGTAGAGCCTGTTACTTGGAATAAAGATATAGAGCCTGTAACTTGGAATAAAGATATAGAGCCTGTTACTTGGAATAAAGATATAGAGCCTGTAACTTGGAATAAAGATATAGAGCCTGTAACTTGGAATAAAGATGTAGAGCCTGTTACTTGGAATAAAGATATAGAGCCTGTAACTTGGAATAAAGATATAGAGCCTGTTACTTGGAATAAAGATATAGAGCCTGTAACTTGGAATAAAGATATAGAGCCTGTTACTTGGAATAAAGATATAGAGCCTGTAACTTGGAATAAAGATATAGAGCCTGTAACTTGGAATAAACCGGCATTCGGTTGGGACATTCATCCATCGAGAAATTAACAAATTTAGCTGAAATGGGGCCCGTGTGCGAATGTTTAGGTAAAAAAAAGTCTAAGAAGGTGTTTTTGTTAGCCTAAGGGACAAGCTAAAAAAATTGCTCGAAAATGACAAAAACAAACAATATCATACATTTGTATGTTATCTCCACCAACCAATTTTACTCCTAAACTTGATTAATGAAATTAACATTATTAAATATATAATGTAATAATAGTCCGCAAGATGTTGGATCACATACTATCACCATTGTATGTCAGGATATGTGGTGAAAACTGAACTGAATCAATATAAAGATGAGTATCATAAGTACCATCGATATAGTCTAGTGAAATTCAATGTAAATATGGATTTGATATATATATATATATATATATATATATATATATATATATATATATATATACTGTATATGTATATGTGTGTGTGTGGTCATGTGTGTACGTTAAATCCTTCTCGCCTGATGAGCATTTAGTCTAGGCCAGTAAGACCCCTTATGGAAATTTGAGGGGAGAGCAGGGATAAAGAGAGAGAGAGAGAGAGAGAGAGAGAGAGAGAGAGAACACACACACACACACACAGACATACAAATACACACTCACTTATAATACCCCTCACGCACACACACACACACGCAACGACCCACCCCACACATAAATATAAACCCTCTCACATAGACAGACCCACACACACACTAATACTTCACACACACCCCCCCCCCCCCCCCCCACACACACACAATACATGTACATGCCCCCACACCCACACCCATACACACATACAAGGTTACAGAGACAATGACAGAAAGGTACAAATTATCAGATCATATTCAGTGATCAGATAGCGTGCTTAAGGGGAGATGGGTCGTTTATCTAGACCCCCCACTCCCTCATGTTTAGCCCCATTAGTTTTCATATTGTATGAAGCTTGACCCAATATTTTGTCGATTTTAGGACCTTTCACCCCATTTCTTTGTCAATATTAAGACCTTTTGTGCCGTTTAGGTTTGTTGTCCTGTTGAGCGAAAGCGAGCCTGTAATTGTGAAGGAACTGGCTTTCGGCCGTGACATTTTTCTATCGAAAAATGTACAAGTAAATCTCGAAAGAGGATCACATGGATGTGTTTTTGTTTGTTTAAATTTGATGGAGGTCTAGGGAGGAAACTTAACAAATAATATACGACAAAATCGACTAAAAAATAATCCGTTCCCTCTTAACAGTCACAAACATACCTAACCATTAACCCAATAAGTACCGGTGACATCGTTTTCATCATATTCTGGACACTAATAGACGATTTTATTCATTTCAAGAATGGCCTCCAGCAATTAACAGGCTTCAAACTGTCTTACTCAACACTTATTATTACAACAGAAAAGACAACAAAACTAATATATATATATATTCAGCATATATACGTTGAAAGGGGGAACTTGGTGGCTTTTTTGTTGAATTTATTTCATGTTTTTCTTTTTCTTGATGGGATTAAAGGGAGAGGTGGGGGACTGAGGGCAAACTAATCTAAAATCTCCAAACATTTAAAAACAATTAAATACTGTACATCAATAACAAATAGAGGGGCACTCGGTAGAACACATACGCTGGGTGGTTCTTAACCCTTTCGCTGCGGGTGTCGTTCTGGAACGTCCTGGCAAGTTACACCAATTTCCAAGATTTAAAAGCCTGTATAAACCGTAAAAATCGAGTGTCAGTGGGCGGGAGCGTGAGGGGCCCACCTCCGACCCTCAGAGCACTGAGCGGCTCACTGAGGTTGACTGTGTCTCGCACGAGTTTCTCTCTGTGTCTCCCAACAGTGTAGCCAAGCGAGCGAGTGTTACATAATAGCGGGTTTCCTTCACGAATATCGTGTCTGGCCACCAACTTTCGTGAAAATCGGTTCATAGCGCATATACTATCAGTCCACTAAAATTCGTGAAAATCTCCGAATCGCCTCCTAGATTGAATCATTTATTCTCCTGCGGATATCCTGTCTGCCCACCAAATTTCGTTAAAATATCCGGATTGCTTCCTTGAATTAATTCTTGCTTGGTGCATATCCTATCTGCCCACCAAATTTCGTAAACATCGGTTCATAACTTTGTGAGATATCTTGCTTACAGACAAACAGACAGACAGACAAGCAAACAAACGGAGGTGATATTATAACCTCTGTCCAACTTCGTTAGCAGAGGTAATATAAAAACATATAAAAATCCCTGAAACCGTCGTACCAACAAACAGACACAGGAATACGAATGACGAAATAATGTTCATTGACGATTATTGCTCTGTATCAGTAAACGTGGAACTGTAACAATAATTTTAAATGTTTTCATTAATTTGTACTTACCCTATTTTGGTTAACTTACTTTACTATATTACTTTTATTTTTATTTTATTTTTATTTTTAAGAGACAATGAACAGAGGAAGGAAAAACACAGATAAAACAAAAAGGTCTATGTGCCTAAGGGCATCCTCCATTCATAAAATGTTTGTAACAACTGGATTTAAACTTTTGTAGATTGTAAGTTTGTGGAAAGCAACTCGAGGGAAGTGAATTCCAAAGAGTAGTAGTTCTAGGGATAAATTAATTTTGATAAGCAGAAGTTCTGCATTGTGGAGGAGAAAGTGTAAATTCATGGGCGCTCTCAGCTGCCCTAGTTCTACGGGGAAAGATGTGGAGAGGCGGCACAATTGAAGCAAGTTCCTCGGAACAATTGCTGTGAAAATATCTGTAGAATAATGCAAGGGATGCAACGTTTCTTCGTATGGATGATGTAGGAAGGCCCTTTGTGATTGCAGGGTTATTGATTAATCTAATAGCTTTATTTTGAATTTTGTCCAACTGCCTCAATGCAACCACTCCACTTCCACTCCACAGAGGTGAACAGTAATCTTGTGTTATTTGTATTTAATTAAATTACATTTGTCATATTTGTACTTTACTGTCAGGTGTTTGTTATAAGGTATGCGTGTCAAGCAGTCATGTAGGTATTATTTTATGTATGTGCATTCGGCCATGTTATTATACAGATATAGAGTATGTTACAAATAAAGTTTGTGTTTGAGGTGAATGAATGTATATGTGTGGCAAGATGCAGTAGGTGGGTATTAAAGCTTCCATAGTGAGATGTTTCAGTCTGGGTGTGGGAGTGTATTAATATGTTATACTGGGACCCAAGGTGCAATGCTCACATATACGCATACATTCATATGTACTGTAAATATATGCATAATCACAATATTATTGTATATATTGTATATGTGTGTGTATAATTATATAAATATATATATATATATATATATTTATATATATATATATATATATATATATAATATATATATATATATATATATATATATATATATATATACAGTATATATATATATATATATATATATATATATATATATATATGTACCGTACATATATATAATTATATAATTATATATATACTGTATAATATATTTACATATATACACATACAGTATATATATATATATATATATATATCTATATATAAATATATACTTATATATAATTACATATACAGTATATATATATATATATATATATATATATATATATATATATATATATATATATATATAATATACAGTATATCAATCTCTCTCTCTCTCTCTCTCTCTCTCTCTCTCTCTCTCTCTCTCTCTCTCTCTCTCTCTCTCTCTCCGACTATCATCTGATGGATATTGGATTAATATGAATGAATCAGTAGGTAAGTGTTAATTCACTTTCAGACAAAAAAAATTATCTATATAAACGTTTTGGTGGCCATTTCCTGACTCATAAGGTTACACTTTATCCGGCTATTTTTCCGGTACGGGTTTTTTTCTGGAGGTAGCAGAGTGTGGGGAGAGAGCCTTCTACTATGCTGTCCTATTTTGCTACTGTAAACTATTCCTGTCTAGTATTATTAAGGCTGGACCACCTAGTAGGAACTGCACGGTCTAGGCCTATACGGAATAAGTATCTGTGCAACTCTGAGAGAGAGAGAGAGAGAGAGAGAGAGAGAGAGAGAGAGAGAGAGAGAGAGAGAGAGAGAAAAGAGAGAGACAGTGTGTGTACTCTCCTTTACACCACTGCGCACGCAAATATACACACACACACGTTTATGAGACCAGGTCTATTTATGAGTATGTTTCGTATGTCAGTTTTCATTGAACGTGTGACTGCAGTGGTAGCAACTAGTGTCGTGTGTGTGTGTGTGTGTGTGTGAAGGAGATAATTTAGTTGTGTGTGTGTGAGAGAGAGAGAGAGAGTACAAAGGAGTACAAAGGAAATCAAGCAACAACAGATCTAGTGACCCTTCTAGGTTGCTTGTCCTCCAAAACACTGAGGATCAAGTGTCCAAACAGTGGTTTAGAGTGGGTAAGGGAACATTGGAAAGGGAATTACTGCCCTGGAACTAATGTCCGTGGCAGGATTAGGAAGTTAGTAGGGGACAGATGGGTTAGTAACTGAGGGGGGGATAAAATAAAGTTATTCATTTACAAACGCAGTCAGTCGCGGGTTTGATGCGAGATATTTGTTTAGGCGGAGTTTAAATGAATCAACGGTGATGCAGTCTATAACGTTTCGGGGAAGCCCATTCCACAAGTTGACAACTCGATTGAAGAAGAAATTCTTAGATTCGTGTGAGTTAAAAGATTTACCAATAATTTTGCAACCGTTTCCCCGCGTGTATTAGATTGGTCGATAGTGAAGTACTTACTACAGTTCATATTGTCGATGCCTTTGATGATTTTGAACACTTGAATTAAGTCACCTCTTAATCTGCGCTGGGTTAAAGGAAATAGATTTAATTCTCTAAGACGCTCTTCGTATGGTTTGTTCTTTAGGCTAGGTATCAGAGAGAGAGAGAGAGAGAGAGAGAGAGAGAGAGAGAGAGAGAGAGAGAGAGAGAGAGAGAGAGAGAGAACGTATGACTGTGAGGAAGTGTGAGTGTGTATGCACTGTACTGTATGTGTGTGGGTGTGAAGGACAGACCGAAAGTTTCAACATATGTTAGGTTCAGAGAGAGAGAGAGAGAGAGAGAGTCACAAATCTAAATGGAGACACTTCAAGAAATTAATCGCTGGAAATTAAAAAAAAGAGGAACATGACAAAACAAGCATATACTTTGTATGCGATGCCTGCGTCGAGACATGGGAGTTAAATTTGTCGTTTAGTTGAACCCATGCATTTACTATACTCAACAAATAATTAAGTTAATCGATAACCAACTACGTATTATGGTGAAAGAAAGGAGATGGTGTTGATGTCAACGAAGTAATATAAACCAATGTATAATAGAGTATAATTATGTACTTTATATGGCCTCTATATTTTATGTGGTATCTCTATATAATGTATGTTTTTGATCTCCAATCTTATGTCACCAGGCTAGCACTGCTTAAAGGTGAATTACACAAAGATGATACAAAAGTGATATAAGTTAATCTAGCAGAACGTTAAATGCTCTAGTATTACACCATTGTCGGGAATATCCTAAATTTGCCCCTAACATATAAAATAAATTGGGTCAAGTTGAAGGTAAATTTCTGTTGCCTGACAACTATCGGGATTTATGACGTCATCATCGGATTTATGAAGTCATCACAATACTGGAAGGCGGGGAATTTGCAAGACAGTCAACTATCAGACGCCGCCAGATATTCAACTGTTTAATATTTGTTTTCTTTACTGACATAAATTTACTTTATTATCCACAAACCTGAGCATCCTTAATATGTTTTGATGCATACAAAATATACATCTTACGAGGTATGTAGCTTATGTAATTCACCTTTAAACCCTTATTGATTGTGTGTTAGCTTCCTAGGAAATACAATACATATATTATGCACATGCATTTGCAATTATTGTTTCTTATATATATATATATATATATATTATGTATATATATAGGCCTACTGTATATATACCGGTATATATATATATATATATATATATACGGTTGCCAGTTCAGTTACTCAACAAATATGGATATACATAATAATATTATTGTATTCGCCACAGCCCTCCCTGGATTTGTCTGGTTATATTATGAAGATTGAGCTCTCAAGTGGCACAGGTCATATAGTGGGTCATAGGTACCGGTATCTTAAAAATAAAATACAGTTCAGTATCTCCAAAAATACGCCTGCAAATCACAATTGTCTGAATCAAGATAATTAAAAAAAAAAAAAAAAAAAAAAAATATATATATATATATATATATAACAATAAATGTACAACAACATGAAAGTGAAACTACACAATTTGAGATGACCCGAGTAAGTGTGAACGTAGAACAAAGAAACAACTATATACGGGTACCGAAGATTAAAAAACAAAAAGAAGAAAGTTTGAGAAAGAGTGGGAAAAAGGGATAAATCCTTTTAAACGGTAGCTGGAAATACAAGACTGTGTTTAATAGTGGAAACCAAATTGTAAATATTAAAGCAAGGTGGCTGATTGGTGAAGAAAGATGAAAGTGCGAAAAACTAGGAAAATGCAGGAAAACTAAATTGAAACAACACCAAACAGAACAATTGCAATATATATAACATAATTACCGATAAAATACACTGACTGAAAAGAGAAGAGCATCCAAGAAATAACCGAACATTTAAAGAAACAAGGACAATTGAGAAGGAAAGGAAACGAAACAGTTGAACATTAAGGGAGCCCACCTCGTTTGTTTCTCTCTTTGTCTCCCTCTCTCTTTGGCTTGTATCCATTCGACCCCATTCAGTCTACTGTTTTAAGACGTTTACCCCCATCCAGGTGTCAATATTTTCCTGGCGAGCGGTAGCGAGCCAGCATATATATTTTCTGTTTTGACAGCAAGCTAAATGTGTACATTTTTCGATAGAAAAATTTCTCCGGCGAAGCCGGATTTCTCCATACAATGCTGGCTCGCTATCGCTCGCCAGTAAGAAATCGACACCTGGATGGGGATAAACATCTTAAAACAGTTGGCTGAATGGGGTCGAATGGATACAAGCCACAGAAAGAGAGAAAAGGAGAGAAAGATAAAAAAGAAGCCGGTGACCCCTCTTAAGGGAACCCCTAGGTGTGAAGTAAGGGGAGAGGGAGAGAAGACAGATTCCTCCCATTATAACACAGAGAAGCAGGAATGAATTAATGCATACAGAACATGGGGTAAGAACAAACCCAAAGAATAAACACATATAGAACACACAATATTGTAAGACAGCGTTAGATTGACACACATTAAGGGGAGGTATTTAGTTTGTTCCCTACGTTTTCATCAAG
This sequence comes from Paralithodes platypus, assembly GCA_032716605.1. Classification (NCBI taxonomy): domain Eukaryota; kingdom Metazoa; phylum Arthropoda; class Malacostraca; order Decapoda; family Lithodidae; genus Paralithodes; species Paralithodes platypus. The sequence continues at coordinate 8,421,455 of CM064574.1, read as the reverse complement.
CTTAAAATTACACCCCCCTAGACCCCCTTTCAAGATAAATTTGTACATTTTTCGGTAGAAAAATGACCCGGCCGGAGGCCGATTGCTCTTAAATTACAGGCTCGCTATCGCTCGCCAGGAAAAAATAGACACCTTAATGGCACGAAAGGTCTTAAAATTGACAGAAATAGGGCAAAATGTCTTAAAATGTCTAAACTACTAGGGCGAACGTTTTAAAATCTCAAAAGCAATGTGGCTAAAGACGAGGGAGAAAGGGGTGAAGAAAAAAAATCCCTCCAGTGGAAATCTCCCCTTAATATTAATAAATACAACAGTATATTAATTAAAGATACAATATTATTTAATTAGTCGAATAAAACCATAATTTAGAAGAATTTACATACACATTATTATATACATTATTATATGCATTATTATATACATTATTATATACATTATTATATGCATTATTATATACATTATTATATGCATTATTATATACATTATTATATACATTATTATATACATTATTATATACATTATTATATACATTATTATATACATTATTATATACATTATTATATACATTATTATATACATAATATACATTATTATATACATTATTATATACATTATTATATACATTATTATATACATTATATACATTATTATATACATTATATACATTATTATATACATTATTATATACATTATTATATACATTATTATATACATTATTATATACATTATTATATGCATTATTATATACATTATTATATACATTATTATATGCATTATTATATACATTATTATATACATTATTATATACATTATTATATACATTATTATACATTATTATATACATTATATACATTATTATATACATTATTATATACATTATTATATACATTATTATATGCATTATTATATACATTATTATATACATTATTATATACATTATATATACATTATTATATACATTATTATATACATTATTATATACATTATTATATACATTATTATATACATTATTATATACATTATTATATGCATTATATATATACGTTATTATACATTATTATATACATTATTATATACATTATTATATGCATTATTATATACATTATTATATACATTATTATATACATTATTATATACATTATTATATACATTATTATATACATTATTATATACATTATTATATACATTATTATATGCATTATTATATACATTATTATATACATTATTATATACATTATTATATGCATTATTATATGCATTATTATATACATTATTATATGCATTATTATATGCATTATTATATACATTATTATATACATTATTATATACATTATTATATACATTATTATATACATTATTATATGCAGTCCATGCCTAAAGTTACATCACATAGAATCGCAAATATAATTATAAGTAAGTATAGAAGGACCACGAATGTTGATGGTTGACTTTATTTATGTTGGGCTATAGTTCTCTCTCTCTCTCTCTCTCTCTCTCTCTCTCTCTCTCTCTCTCTCTCTCTCTCTCTCTCTCTCTCTCTCTCTCTCTAACATAATACATAATTTAATACAGGCGGACGAACCGGATCATGATTATGTCCGCCTGTATTAAATTATGTATTATGTTGATTATACCATTGCCTATTTTTGTAATAATTGTATTCAGCTAACTATGATCTCAATAAACATTGATGTAATGAAAATATGAATAGTCTCCTCATACGATTGCACTAGTTCTGTAGTGCTATTATGTACAACATGTCAATTAATAATTCAGTCACTACAAGTTTGCTTGCTTTTTTTTTTTTTTTTTTTTTTTAATGAAATACGTATATACAGACCATGTGACAATTACATGAGGAAACTATAATAACACATCTGAATAATGCCAACCTGACTTATAAACACAAATATGAATGTAACCAGACGACGATGCTGTTGTTTCAGTGGAATAATGGCTCTTTGAGCAGTATGTATCGCCTTACTAGTGGTTGTCCCCTCACAGGATGGGGGGCGCTGCTCAATATACTCGCCCCTCGGGGCAAAATCAATATCTCTCTCTCTCTCTCTCTCTCTCTCTATATATATATATATATATATATATATATATATATATATATATATATATATATATATTATATACAGTGACATGTATCATATTCATTAATATAATGACAAGGAAATATATGCTATTCA
>CM064574.1:8404260-8416760 GCA_032716605.1 Paralithodes platypus | reverse complement strand
AAGAGGAACCGGCCTTCAGCCGGGACATTTTTCTACCGAAAAATTTACAAATTTATCTTGAAAGGGGGTCTTGGGGGTGTAATTTTAAACTTGATGGAAGTCCAGGAAACACACTAAAAACCTCCCTTTAAGCTTAGGAAGGACCTCTAACCATTAAAAGGCTACAAACAATCTCAATCAATCCTCTTAGGTACCACAGATCCTTCCAAAGTTGAATATATATAATTGTCTAATAGTTGCTAGCATATAATGAAAATGTCGTCACCGGTACAGAGTGGGTTAATCAATATACCAGAGTATTTCTGTTGGGTTAAGGGAAAAGAGGTCGTTTTCCTGGCCCCCTTCTCTCTTCTCCTTATCCCCATTTGGTTTGAGATTTTAGGACGTTTGTCCCATTAGTTTGGTGATTTTAAGACCTTTCGCCCCATTATTTTGTCAATATTTAGACTTTTCGTGTAATTTAGTTGTCGATTTATTTTTTCCAGGTGAACGATAGCGAGCCTGTAAGCTTGATGGAGGTCTAGGGAGGAAACTTTAACAATTATTAAAAATAAAGACATATAAATGAGCAAATAAATACGCCCATCTCCCCTTAAGAAGATATCTCACTAGGACCTTTTGCCACAACTATATTCTCGTAACACTTTGAGACTAGCTTGCCCTTTTATTGACGACTGTAGTCTATTCATTACTACTAGGCCAGACATCTTGACCACTGACCTCTTGTAACCTCAAAAGTATTACAGCAATGGAGCTACAATTTCTTCCATTTAGGGAGAGCCAAACAGGAAATTGATGTAGAAATTTACAGCCCATTTGCTCCAGTCCATCTTTAGTTATGAAAGTTGGGTGGTAATGATTTTGGTATAATTATAGGGATTGGATTAGGGATTGATATTCTTAGTACAAGGACTCCTTCTCTAATCAATCAAATAAACAAACTACCAGACCAGAGTTACATATAAACGTTGAGGCGAATATATTTCAATTCATGCTCAAGGCGTAGGATCCATATTCGAGGACACCATACATTTGACAAGATTCCACACCTAACTCGGCATTTATTAGCTCACGTGTATGTGTGAGATATACTTGATATTAATGACTCTCGTATATGGCTGGACGAAAATTGAAATTAAATCTCTATAACCCGAGTTGCGTTGGGGTACTTGTAAACAAATCACTGTTTGATATCCTGGAATATGGAACCTGCAACTTGTGAATTAATTGAAATACATTCTCTAAGTAGGATTTCCCTTCTCCTTAATATAAATAGGAAAAGGTTAAAATTCCTCTATCACGCCGTGGTGTAGTAGATTAAAAGCTTAGACACTTGTTCTGAATGTCGGAGGTTCGAGTTCGGCTGGGAGTATATAAACATATATTTTATATATATATATATATATATATATATATATATATATATATATATATATATATATATACTGTATACCGGTATATATATAATATATATATATATATATATATATTTATAAACATTTAAAGCAGTAGCAATGTTTGTGAAAATTGCGTAAGTGTTCACGTCGCACCATTTAACACTCCCTACATCCATGAATTAATCTGTGTCAATATTGAATTTCAACACTCCCGATGAAAATAGCTGCAGGCGTCGTGTACTGCTTTTATGATTACGTTATTTTCTCTCCTGCGTCGCTCACCCCTTATAACGTGTAGTCTCTCTCTCTCTCTCTCTCTCTCTCTCTCTTTCTGTCTTTCTTTCTTTCTTTCTTTCTTTCTTTCTTTCTTTCTTTCTCTCTCTCTCTCTCTCTCTCTCTCTCTCTCTCTCTCTCTCTCTCTCTATCGCGCTCTCTCTCAATATATATATATATAATATATATATATATATATATGTATATATATATATTACACTTATCCACTCTATTATTTACATCTTATATACATTCTCCGTTTTATTTTGCTTCTCTTCTGTACTATCCTTTTCTTTCACTTTGCTTTATATTGCACTATATACAATCAAGCGTGAAAATAGAGTATGCAAAAGGTATATATACACAATTTTTGGTTATATTAATAATGATTCACCTTGATATCTTTGAGTAAGCTGGATTTATTACCACCAATATATATTTAAATGTGTAGATTATCATGGATCTTTAATTACTCTTGTCATAAACACTATTTGTTTACAGTGTACTTCATATCTTTGTCTTTGTGCTATGTTTGTCTGTTTTCTTCATTCAATATCTTGTTTACTTTTCTTGGCAATTTCCATTCTGTTTTATAATCACTATTCACAATCATATTTCTTTTAATTCTTCACCTTCTCTATATATATACTGTATAATTAAAATTCCTTCCTTTCCTTTCCTTCGTCTTTATTTCACGGATATGAGATTAATGGCAATGCACAATCTCCCGGACGCCCGTAACTTTACTTTTTTGCTTGACTGCAGTTATATATATATATATACTGTATATATACATTATTACATCTACTTATATTACTTATACACATACACTTACAAATATTACGAAATTTGTTCCCATGAAACCACCAATGCTCCTACACACACACACACACACGCACACACACACACCTAAACTCTTATGCAACACACCCACACTAAAACTCTTAACAAATATCCCAAAAGGTCATAGTGTGCTGTGAATGAGTGATGGAGACTGATATTACCTGCTAACACACACACACACACACACACACACACACACACACACACACACACACACACACACACACACACACACACACACACACTAACTAGAATACCAGGAAGCACCCCAGAAGGTTAAAGAGTGCTATGAATGATTGGATGATGTTATGTTCTGCTAATAGTGGAATGGTAGAGTGAATTGCAGGGTAAATACGAATGAGAGAGAGCAATAAAGATAGTACGAAGGAATACAAAGGAAGACAAGCAACAACATATATATTGATCTTTACGAAGCTGCTTGTAACTTATACTACCTAACTTCTGGGAAAAAAGGTAACTGTAGCACAGTAAAAAGTGATCCTATTCGTTTGTAAACGCAGTTAATCGGCAGTTTAAAGCGAGATATACTGTATATCTAGTCAATTTTTGAAACTTTCAACAGCTCTACACTCAATGACATTACTAGGTAGTACATTCCGTAGGTTTACTACTCGATTGAAAAAACAAGATGCTTTGCCTCATGTGGCTGAAAAGGCTTTCCAATTATCGTACCACCATTTAGTCTAGTTTAATTTTCTGAAGTATTTTTTGACATCCATATTGTCAACATCTTTAACAAATTTAACACTTGGATTAGGTCCCCTCATAGACTGCGCTTTGTTAAGATAAACAGGTTTATCTCTTCTAGACGGTCTTTGTATAACATTTCTTATTCCAATAAAGCCAATATATTTTTTTCTTAACTACCTCGTTACTTTGTTGGCTGGAGTTTGAATGGTTTGTTATTGTAACTCCAAAGTTAGTTTCTTTATCAGTGCTTTTGTTTTGACTAACATTCATTGTGTAGTTGTGATTCTTTTATTATTTGCTTTTTTTTCTAAATGGTTTACAAGTATGTCTGATAATTGTTTCGAGCAGTTTACATATGATTGAAGGCAAGCTAATTGGCTGATAGTTGCAAAGTAGTGATTTGTTGCTTTTTTGTTTTAAATAGGAGTTACATTAGCTAATTTCCATTCATTGGGTACAATGCCACTCTGCATTGAATTGCTAAAAAGTAGTGTTAATGGTTTTGCTATCTTGTCTCTTAATTATTTCAGTACTCTTGGAGAAGTAGTATCAGGTCCAGGGGTTTTATTATACTTTAGTTTGTTAACCCTGCTCAGGTAATGTTCCAGAAGTGTGGCGAAATTAGCAATGTGGCCCCATATGGGGACCGGCACTTTAAACGGCTCTCACCCGAAAACTGATTGATGGATTTAAAATTTCTTGTTACCAATAGAAACTACAAGTAATGCTTAATATTATGTTAAGAGCAAATTACACTACTGTAAATATTAAGTCATAAAAAAAAAAAAAAAAAAAAAAAAAAAAAAAAAAAGTACTGAAAAAAAGGGTCAACAAAAGTGAGGCATATCTCATACATTACATAAGCTGGATTAATTTGGTTGCAGGGCCGTGGAGGGGATGGCTCAGGGTCTTGGGTGACAACAAGGCAGAACTCTGGGGCTAAAAAAAGTTCGATAGGAAGGGGAAATTTGTAGTACACATTTGGGATTATGGACCCCATATGGTGACCGGACAGGTTGGTACAGGAAAGGGGAGGAGAGAGAGAGCGGCGGCTCACACCCTCTCCCAGTTGTAGGACGATGCGGACTGACTGATCGTCTTCAAAACTTCTTGCCATCGGCCTCCGGCCGTGAAATATTCGCGAAAAACCAGTTTTACGCATATTTTTTTGCCCTATATGGGGCCAATATGCCTGAGCAGGGTTGTTATTTATTACATCTAATTCCGTAATTGTGATATTAATTGGAATGTCATTATTATTTATTAAAGCTGGTGTGGCAGGTGGGATCGAATTCAAATCTTCCTCTGTAAACAGTGATCCAAAAATGGCTTTGAGACTATTATTTATCTGGACTTTGTCATCAACAAGATCCTAATTTTCATTAATTAGTGGTGCAATTGAGAAGTTATCACCTTTTTACTTCTAATAAATCCATATAATTCGTTTTGGCTTGACTTGCTTAAAGTTGCAGTATGATATTCCCAATTGTTCATACTAAGTTTTTTGGCTTTTCATCGAAGAGTAAGATAGATTGACCTGTCTGGTTCATTCTTTGTTGTACTGATTTTTTTTTTTTTTTTTTTTTTTTTTTTTTTTTGCATGTAGACATTATTTAATTTCTGTGTTCCGTCAATTTGGTTTATTGTTTGGAGTTGAGAGCATATTTTTCATGGGGATGCAAGCATTTATGGCATTATTATATATTTCTGAGAATGTGTTCCAGATATTATTAGCATCACTTACATGGTTTATGAAATTCCAATCCGCTTTGTCAAAACTACTTCATAGTTTAGGGAAATTGGCTTTCTTGAAATCTGGTTCCTTTTCATGACTCTCATTTGATATATTGTTAAGGAATTTTATGTTAAATGTGATTGAACGATGATCACTTGTACTAAACTTATTTCCTACCTTCACTTGATCTACTAAGTTGTCTTTAGTCGCAGAGATTAGATCAAGATCATTGTTGCCTCATGTTGGATATTGAACAAATTGAAACAGAACTTTCTAGTAGATTAAAATACATGTGTGATCCTATGATAGCTGTCAGGCATTCTCCCCATTGTGGTACCGGCAAATTGAAGTCTCCAAAAAGTACATCTACGTAATCATCGCTTATTTCTGTAAGTTGGTCATAGATCTTTCCATTGGTGTTCAGTGGTAGTCCAGGAGGTCAATATATTTATCCAATGGTTATCTTTTCTTGAAGATTTGTATTCAATTAAACATATATTATATTAACGATGTCTTGTTATCAAAATTTGGTATTGATCCGTCTCTACGCACAACAAAATGCCTCCCCCATTCTTGTTTATCCTGCTACATTCAAACATTGTATATCCAGGAATGTTGTTTTCAGCTGAGAAGTATCTTTGATAGATGTCTAGCCATAATTCAGTAATACCTATTTCATCAAAGTTTTCTGTGAATGCAATTTAATCACGGTCTGAAAACTTGTGACGAACACTATTAGAATGTACATAAAATACTTTAATACCCTGGACATTATCGCTATAGTGAAGTGATGGGAACGTTAAATATTCAGAAGACATTGTTAAATCTGAGCTGAACCGGACCAACTATGTTTTTTTTTTTTTTTTTAATGGAAAGAATGAGCTGCTTCATTAAAAACTCGTCCATGTCGCGCAGATCCTATATGGTTCAAATAGAGTCTGTCTCTAGCAAACACATGTGGTTGGTCAAGGAAATGGTCCCAAGTATTGATGATGAACTCAACTTGATCCTCGGAGCAAAAAGTGTCCAGCCAATTATTTAGTCTGAAGCCCTTATCGAGACATTTCTGTTCAGCTGATTGTCTGGGGAGGAAGCCTGAAACAATAATTTTAATTGATTTACTCGTTAGCCTCTGGATCCTATTACGATACTTCTCTAACAGTTCTTCGGGGCGAGTGTTCATCACATCATTTGTACCTGCATGGATAAGGTATAAGGTTTAGTTTTCAGCGTCATTTGTAATCTAATCCACAGGTGCAGCAACATCATCCAGACCCGCTCCTGAGAGAGAGAGAGAGAGTGAGAGAGTGAGAGAGAGAGAGAGAGAGAGAGAGAGAGAGAGAGAGAGAGAGAGAGAGAGGGAAAAAAAAGAGTATACACATACACACACTGTGATGCTGACAAACACATTAACACAAATTAAGAAATGACGGTATTAACTGTAGGATATGTAACCTAATTTCATATCATAAATATATATCATAAATAAATAAATAAACAATTACCATGTATAACACAAACACAAATATCACAGACAATAATAATAATAATAATAATAATAATAACATAGCAAGTGACATATATAAAATATAGCATAACAAATACATGATATAAGCAACATAAATCACCAATATATATATACAACATTATGTTGAAACCAACATAATATATCAAATAAACTACGTAAGAAATATAGGAAACTAATAACAAGCAAATAACATACGTGACAAATACATAACACAAACAACATAAATCACATAAATAACGTGAGTAAACAAACACATATCACAACTAACGAATACGTGGTGACTAAATAACATGAATGTGATTTAATGTACACGCACACCAACCATAACAAGTCCACACAATGCATCAAGGTAGCACTGTTGAAATCATTGCACAAGTAATGCATTTAGGTTATTAGTTAAAAAGGAAATTTTGAAAACAAAGACAAAAATATAAATGCAATAATAGAAAAACAAAAACAGAAAAAAACCCATTTCAAAATTATCCACGTGCAGGAACTTTTAGACAAGCATGACAATTAACCCTTTGAAAATCATGTAATTGTTTTTTTTTTCAGATTAAGGGGAGGCAGACCGTTTTTCTGGACCCCCTTCTTCCTAATGTTTAGCCCCACTAGTTTTGAGATTATAAGACGTTCGGCCCATTGGTTTGGCGATTTTAACACCTTTCGCCCAATTTCATTGTCAATTTTAAGACCTATCGTGCCATTTAGGTGTCGATTTTTTTCCTGGCGAGCGATAGCGAGCCTGAAATTTTAAGAGGAACCGGCCTTCGGCCGGGAAATTTTTCTACCGAAAAATTTACAAATTTATCTTAAAGGGGGTCTAGGGGGTGTTTTTCTAAGCTTGATGGAGGTCTAGGGAGGAAACTAAAAAAATATATGAATAAATGGATTAATAGACCAAACAAACGGTCAGTCTCCCCTTAAGTCCTGCCTCTTATCTAAGTATTGATATTGTTCACTTTTCTTGTGTCAACAATAAATAAATATGTATATTGTACAATAATAAGTACCAATACGTAAATCATGAAGTAGTGTATAACGGTGTCTATTAGGTGTGTTCGTGTAATGTTTTATGTTGCGATAAAGTCGATGTAAATTGGGGTAACCATGTATTGTAAACTACATCTATATCATATTTTATGGTTAAAACCTAATCAAATAATGATCAAGTCATTCAATATGCCTTAAAGAGAGTTCCTGTCACAAGACTCGTCTTAATTGTACATATATCTGGTTAAATAAACTATCTAAATGTATATATATGTTTTGAGCCGGCGTTTAATAAAACACATTAACTTATTATCACCATTAATATTTCCAAATAACAGTACCAACAAACTTTATATAATACCAATTATTCCTGCAAGATATATATCGTGAGAACCCAGACAGAAATACAGTAATAATTACAGTATACTTCCGTTAAAGGGAGGTTTTTAGTGTGTTCCCTAGACTTCCATCAAGTTTAAAATTACACCCCCTTGACCTCCTTTCAAGATAAATTTGTATATTTTTCGGTAGAAAAATTTCCCGGCTGAAGGCCGGTTCCTCTTAAATTACAGGCTCGCTATCGCTCGCCAGGAAAAAATTGACACCTAAATGGGACGACAGGTCTTAAAAGTGACATCAATGGGGTGAAAGTTCTTAAAATCGCCAAACAAATGGGGCGAACGTCTTAAAATCTCAAAAGCCATGGGGCTAAACATGAGGGAGAAAGGGGTAAAGAAAAAAATCCCTCGAGTGAAAATGTCCCCTTAAGCACGCCTTCTCTGGGCGAAAGGTAATTACAAAACAGTTCAAGTAGCATTGCAAAAGTAAAATCTCCATTCCAATTACCGCAACAACTAGTGTGTACCAATATAGCAGCACTTCCTTTCCAGCGCACCACCACCACCACAACAACAACAACTCTATGTATTAAGGGGGGTCACCGGCTGTTTTTTTTATATTTCTCTCCTTTTCTCTCTTCCCCTGGCTTGTATCCATTCGGCCCCATTCAGCCTACTGTTTAAAAGACGTTTATTCCCATCCAGCTGTCGATTTCTTCCTGGAGAGCTATAGTGAGCCAGCATTGTAAGGAAAACCCGGCTCCGCCGGAGACATTTTTCTATCGAAAAATGTACAAATTAAGCTTGCTGTCAAAACAAAAATATATATATGCTGGCTGGCTACCGCTCGCCAGGATAATATTGACACCTGGATGGGGGTAAACGTCTCTAAACAGTAGGCTGAAGGGGCCGAATGGATAGCCTACAAGCCAAAGAGAGAGGGAGAGAAAGATAAAAGAAAAAGCGAGGTGGGCCCCCTTTTAAACTAAACACGAGGCCGCAGAAGCAAAACAACTTGGCAATTATCATAAGATCAGTAAACCTCGGAGCCCAGACCCTTCGATCGCTTTTTAATAACACCAGCAGACCGAATTAGAAACCGTGTAATGCGATGTTATGATCTTCCTCCTCCTCCTGTCTTAACTGTCTTCTTCTCCTTGTATCCTCCTCCTCCTCCTCCTCCTCCTCCTCCTCCTCTTCCTTCCCTTACTCCTGTTCTTCTTATTATTCCTCCTTCTCTCCTTTCGTCCTCCTACTTATCGTCTTCTTCTACTCCACATCCTCGTCTTCTTCTCCTCCTTTTCATCTCCTACTCCTCCATAGTTTCATTTTCAATTCGTCCACCTCCTAGTGTTCTCCACCTCTTCATCTTCTCCACCTCTTCATCTTCTCCTATTCCTCCACATCCTCACATCTCGCATTCCTCATCATCCACCTCATCTTCCCTTTCTCCTCCTCATCCCCCCTTCCTTCCATTCCCTCTCCACCTCCTCCTATCCCCTTCTCCCCCCCCCCCTCCCCTTTCCCCTCTAACCATGCCACAGAGATTAAGACAATCAAAATCGCATCATTGAGAGAGAATTGGATGTTTCTTTTACGTGAGGGTTGGTTGTAATTATGGGATCGGGTGCGCTATAAACACTCGATGCCTTGTTTGGTCCGCCGCCCCGTCTCATGGCATTTATAGATTTCTCGTGGCATTTATATTTCCGCATTAGGAGGGGACGATCCGATCCTATTGTGTTCCACGATTGTCTTTTTTTTTTTGTCCACAGATTCCAAGAGCATTTTACTGGTGTTTTACGATTCCTTTTTTTTTTTTTTTTTTTGCTTAATATAGGGTATTTTTGGGTCAGAGTGGTGGTTTTGTCGTGGTTTTGCCCTATTTGTGTATTTCCATTACTGTATCGTACTAGAAAAAACACCGTGCGCAATTTTATAATAAGGTAATTTTAGTTTTTCTTGAAGATACTCAATTCTCTCTCTCTCTCCATTAAATTGCGTCAAGGCCATGTGAGCAATAACATAGGTCATCTTGTTTACCAAATGATATTGAATTATGCTGAATCTTGATATATCTCGCTTGAGGATACTTTTCTAACCCCTAATCTAGAGTACGTACAGTCGAGGTTAAGGGGAGGTCTCCACTTGAGGGATTGTTTTCTTGACCCATTTCTCCCTCATGTTTAGCCCCATTGCTTTTGATATTATAAAACGTTTGCCCCATTAGTTTAGCGATTTTAAGAACTTTCACCCCATATTAAGACCTTTCGTGCAATTCAGGTGTCTATTTTATCCTGGCGAGCGATAGCGAGCCTGTAATTTAAGAGGAATCTGCCTTCGGCCGGGACATTTTCTACCGAAAAATGTACAAATTTATCTTGAAAGGGACTCGAGGGGGTGTAATTTTAAGGTTGATGGAGGTCTAGGGAACAAACTAAATACCTCCCCTTAATAAGTGTTGTCAGATATTTCACAAAGTTTCGGACACTGACTAATACTCTGAGGGATGAGCACTTTTCCCAGTAACTATAAAGATACCAATAACACTTGTTGAGCGAAAACCACTGGAATCTATGACAACACTTAACCCCTTGAAGCTCTGACGCTCTTTAGCAGTTTATTTTGGCTATCATTAGACGATTTTATGCAGCTTAGGAAGGATCTGTTGGTATTAAAAGGGTAAATACTATCTCGATCAACCCTTTGACTTCCATATACCGTTACTAATCTGAATAAAATCGTCTAATAGTAGCCAGAAAACAGAACAGAAACGCGTATTGGAGCTTGAAAGGGTTAATACCACCGATTGTACAGTCACGGTCATTAATTCTGATACATTCTAAATCTTTACCTCGAAACATTTGAAGGATCCTCCGAAATTCATAAACATCTTGCTTTAAACCCTCGGCTGACTGCATTTGTAAATTAATAACTTTGTTGTCCTTTTCCTAGGTATATGAATATTTTTGTTTTCCTTTTTCCACAGATTCATCGAGGATCACTATATGTATAAATATATAACAATGATGTTACTTGCTTTTGCCCAGATACACAAATGATGACTTATACCTGTATTATGATATTACCCCTTGCCTGCGGGGGTTTTGGCCCTATTTGACATTCATTCCCTGCAAATTTTCATGTGTAAACAAAGGCCAGAACGTAACAAATTGATATATCCATGAAAGTACAGTATTTGAGCTAATTGGCACGGAAGGTCTTCAAATTGACAGAAATCGGGCAAAATATCTTAAAATCACCAAACTAATGCGGCGAATGTCTTATAATCTCAAAAGCAATTGTGATAAACATGAGGGAGAAATGGATGCAGAAAGAAATCCCTTAAGTGGAAATCTGCCCTTAACCCATTGGCTGCGGGAGATGTTCGGGAACGTCATGGCAATTTACAGCAATTTACAGGCTTTTAAAGCCTCTTAAAACCTTTAGAATCAAGTGCGAGGGAGCGGAGCATGACAGGCCACACGTCCTTCCTCCAGCCAGCCGGCCGCGGCACTGAGGACTCTGAGCCTTACTCTCGCGAGATATAAAGTGCTGCCAAAGGCAAATGTAGAGAGACATTAGCGATTGCTCATTTTAGCGAATGTCTATGGTAGCGTTGTGGATGAAGCCCGCGAGCTACGAAGCTCGTTTTGGTGTTATTTTGAAGCTATTTTCTTCTAGTTTTTGTTTTTGCCTGGATACATTTCATTTCATTCAGACACTTGCCTAATCAATCAGGAGTGCCTGAATGAGCCCAAGTATGGCGGAAATATTCCCGCAACCAAAGTGTTAAACTACAAGTTACCATCACACTACCAAACCCCATCCACTTGCCATCACTCACTCACTCTCTCTCGCTCTCGTGCTCCCTCTCTCTCTCTCTCTCTCTTTTGCCTAATGAATGAATCAGTAGGTAAGTGTCAATTCCCTTTCAAACGAATTTCTTGCTATATTCTATAACACCTTCCCGTGTGGGCATTTCCTGACCCATAAGGCTACATTTCATCCTATTTTCCGTTACGGCTATTTAGCTGGTAGGAGCGGAGGGTTGGGAGAGAGTCTTCTACTTTGCTGTCCTTATTTGCTACTATAATCTGTCCCTGTCTAGTAGTATTAAGGCCGGACCACCTAGTAGACCGCAAAATCTGTGTAATGCTCTCTCTCTCTCTCTCTCTCTCTCTCTCTCTCTCTCTCTCTCTCAGTCTCCAGGTGTTCCCACGTAGCTTCTCACCTGCATTAATTATGACTCCGAATACCTGCCATGGCTGTCCACCTGGTCCACAATACTCTAGTACATTATTTAGAGGGAGAGAGAGAGAGATAGATAGATAGATAGATAGATAGATAGATAGATAGTTAGTTAGTTAGTTAGTTATTTATTTCATAAAAGGTTACATGGTAAATTTTTAAATATATACAGTGTAAAAAGATAGATAGATAAGATAGATAGAGAGAGAGAGAGAGAGTTGATAAAAGAGAAAGAGGGAACAGTGATAAAGGTGAGAGAGGAGAGGTGGGGTGAGAGGAGAAAGAGGAGAGGGGGAGAGTAAGTAATGGAAGGGAATATAATAGATACAGAGATGGATATAAAATAAATAGATAGAGAGTATCTGCATTTTTGTATTTATATGGAGATACACTGCACACTCGAAGATATTTTTTTTGGCCCATTAAACATC
>CM064574.1:8394260-8401760 GCA_032716605.1 Paralithodes platypus | reverse complement strand
GTTATGTACCCTGATCAGTGGATAGGCCGTGGTGGTCCCATCGTCTGGCCACCTAGATCACCAGACCTAACTCAACCTGACTTTTATCTTTTGGGACACTGAAAAGCAGGGTGTACGCTAAACAAATCAACAACCGCCAGCAACTGTGGCAATTAATTCAAGAGACGTGCAGAGAAGTATGAAACACACCAGGGATATTTGAACGTGTACAACAGTCTAATATACACCGAGCCCAAGCCTGTATCAACGAGGGAGGGAGAAATTTCGAGCACCTTTTGTAAACACTGTAAAATACATTAATGTTTACAAATGTATGACAAGATAAAGTAATTGAGGTGATGGTAACATACTGATCGTTTTCATCCCCTCGACTTTCCTATTTAAACTGAAATGTGTAATATCCCGGTAAATATAAGCATTTCCAAAACCGTCATATAGTAAAGTATATTTATTATTGTTAGGTCTATTAATTCCGAAATTTATGAAAGATATTTTTGAAACACCCTGTTTACATATACAGTATATATATACACCGGTATATATATACTGTATATATATACTGTATATATATATATATATATATATATATATATATATATATATATATATATATACTTGAATTGGAATGTAATCAACGTTACTTTTGTATTACTAGTGATCTTCACCCCCTCCCCCCCCCCCCTCCCTCTGCCCCCGCCCCCCAATACATCACGGGTAATAACGATATTTGCACATCATTAGCAGCGGCGGGGCAGTTTTATGCTTCATAAATTGTCAACACTAGGATTAATTCTACCGTGTTTGTGGTGTGTGTGTGTGTGTGCGTGCGTTGGTGTGTGTGCGTTCCTATCAGTGCTCTGTGTGTGTGTGTGTGTATGTTTTTTGTGTGTGTATGTGTTCCTATCATTGCTGTGTGTGCGTGTTGGTGTGTGTGTGTGTTCCTATCACTGTTGTGTGTGTGTGTGTGTACGCGGTCCGATCACTGTTGTGTGTGTGTGTTGTTGTGTGTGTGTGTGTGTTTGTGTTTTCCTATATCTGTGTCTGTCTGTGTGGATGTTTGCTGACTTTCATTGTATGTGTGTTGCTTTCTTCTCCCTGCGTTACTTTCCGTCGATCTATATGTGAAACTGTCTATATTTATAATCGTGCGCGTGGTTGGCTGTGTTGTTTATCTATATAGATGTTTGTCTGTGTTGCTACCTGTCTGTCCTCTATCCCTTTCTCCTCCTCCTCCTCCTCCACCTCTTTATCCACTTCTTCCCTTCCCCCCCATCCCCCTCCTGCTCCTCCTCCTCGTCCTCCTCCTAATCCTCCACCCTTCCCGTTCTCCCCTGCTCACCCCCTACCACAATTGGTGTAAGGAGGTAATTTGTGGTTTGTGATACCGCCAAGGTTGTTAGCAGGGGGAATGGGTTGTTAGTAAGAGAGGGGACGGAATGGGGGGCGAAAGGGGAGGACAGTAGGGAGGAGTGGGGTGAGGGGGAGGAAGAGGAGGCAAGGGGACGGGAGCACAGGGTAGGACACTAGGGATATGGCAGGGGGAGGAAGGGTAGGCTAGGGGATAGGGAGGAAAGGGACGGGATGACAGGGGAGGACAGTAGGGAAACGACGGGAAGTGAAGGGAAGGGGAGGGCATGTGAGGGGAAGGTAAGGGAGGAGGTTGGGGTTAGGAAATGAAAGGGGATGGAGGGGATAAACATAAACACTTCATATATTGATTATAATGATGGGGATGGCATTGGAACATATAGTGTTGTAGTTCCAAATTCAAATTAACATACAATTACTTTTTAAAATAGCATAACCTTTATCGGATTCCAGACTTGCCGATGAACCTGCCTCTAAAAATAGGAAGTTGTAAGACAGTAATGACTATTGTCCTCCTCTCCTAGATTACTCCATTCTGGGGTGTGGGGGGAGGAGGAGGAGGGAGTAGGAGGAGATGGGAGAGAAGTAGGAGGTGGGAGATGGGGAGGGGCAGGATAGGAAAGATATCAGGAGTAGGTGAAAGGGTGAGGGAGAGGGGGGAGGAGGAGGAAGAGGGAGTAGGAGGAGAGGGGAAAGGAATAGGAGGTGGGAGATGGGGAGGGAAGAGAGAGAGAGCGGAGGATGGGAAAGAAATCAAGACTAGGTGAAAGGGTAAGGGAGAGGGGGAAGGGAGGGGAGAAAGAGGAAAGAAGGAACGATAAAAGGGTGGGTGGAGGGAGAGAGAGAGAGGATTATTGGAAAATAGGGTGACAAGTGACAGCAAGAACTAGTAGCAAATTAGGAAAAACAAAAACACGCCGAATATATTGGCAATGGAACGCCGTCTTTATTAAGGGGGGTCACCGTTTTTTTTTATCTTTCTCTCCTTTTCTCTTTTTCCCTGGCTTGTATCCATTCGGCCCCATTCAGCCATCTGTTTTAATACGTCTATCCCCATCCAGGTGTCGATTTCTTCCTGGCGAACGATAGCGAGCCAGCATTGTATGGAGAAATCCGGCTTCGCCGGAGAAATTTTTCTATCGAAAAATGTACAAGTTTAGCTTGCTCTCAAAACAAAAATATATATATGTTGGCTCGCTACCGCTCGCCAGGAAAATATTGACACCTGGATGGGTGTAAACGTCTTAAAACAGTAGGCTGAATGGGGCTAAATAGATACAAGCCAAAGAAAGAGAGAATAGCAGAGAAAAAAAGCCCGTGACCCCCTTAAACTCATAACAGTTTTGTGGTACAGTCAAACGTTTTAAACTTTATAGTAACTTAAAATTACACAGTTTATGATCAAGACTTACAGCGAACTATTGATTCTGACTGTACATTTTAGAATCACTGTGCTTCACTATACACTTCCCTCGCGCCATCTACCGTGCCTCCTTGGAATGGGCCGCAGGGTCTTGTGGGATACACACTGTTCCTTGCAATTTAAGAGGAGATGGGCCGTTTTCTGGTCCCTCTTCTTCCTCATGCTTTAGTTTTTATATTTTAAGACGTTCGGCCCATTAGTTTGGCGATTTTAGGATCTTTCGTCCCATTTCTTTGTCAAAATTTAAACTTTTCGTGTCATTTAGGTGTCGATATTTTCCTGGCGAGCGATAGCGAGCATGTAATTTATGAGGATCCGGCCTTTGGCCGGGACATTTTTCTATCGAAAAATGTACAAATATATTTTGAAGGAGGGTCTTGGACGGGAGTTTTTATAAGCTTGATGGAGGTCTAGGGAGGAAACTAAAAAAAAAAAAAAAAAAACAGTAAAAAAGATACATAAATTAAGAAGTAAATACGCCCATCCCCCCCTTAAGACGGTATCACACGAGAGCTTTTATAGTCAACCTTCGATGATCAAAAAAATTCTGGCAACATTTCTGGAATATTTTACACTGGTATCGCAAACGAGACTGATGGTAGACGAACTTAGGTGACCGAAATAGTATAGATATGTTGACCTCATCAGCTGCCAGACCAGTGTTGAGGATAAATGTTGCGTGAAAAAGGCGCTCGTGTGATTCCGACTTTATTCATGTGTGTGTGTATGTGTTTGTGTTTGTTTTTCCCCTCCCCACCTACTCCGTTCAATCACCATTATCTTTATTATTGTTCTCTACACCCTCAGTTAGTCTATTTATGTCCCCCCTCCACTCTCTCTCTCTCTCTCTCTCTCTCTCCCTCCCTCCCTCCCTCCCTCCCTCCCTCCCTCCCTCCCTCCCTCCCTCCCTCCCTCCCTCTCTCTCTCTCTCTCTCGCCACCAGTTATATTATTTATGTCACCCCCCCACTCACTCACTCTCACGTCTCTCTCTCTCTCCCCCCCCCCCTCCTCTCTCTCTCTCTCTCTCTCTTGAATTAATCAGTAGGTATGTATAATTTCCCTTTCAGACTAATTTCTTGCTATTCTCTATAAAATCTCTCCTTGTGTGCATTTCTTGGTTACACTTCGTATTTTCCAGTATGGCTTTTTAGCCGGAGGGAGCGTAGGGTGGGGAGAGAACATTCTACTTTGCTGTCCTATTATTTTGCTATAAATTGTCCCTGTCTAGTTGTATTAAGGCCGAACCACCTAGTAGGGACCGCAAGTTCTGTGTGGTCTGAGTATCTGTGTAACTCTGTGTAACTCTCTCTCTCTCTCTCTCTCTCCACATAAAAAAAACTCTATAAGCTTGGCTACCCTTTAATAACAGACATACTAATGGCAGTTGGATTGATATAGGTGCCGTATTTTCTTCATCCCTCTTTTATTAACTTTCTTACTATAGCTGATCCTCTTTCTCTCTCGTGTTAAGCCCCATTTGTTTTGAGATTATAAGGCGTTCGGCCCATTAGTTTGGTGATTTTACCGCTTCGCCCCATTTCGTTGTCAAATTTAAGACTTTTCGTGCCATTTAGGTTTCGATTTTATCTTGGCGAGCGATAGTGAGCCGTCCTTCGGCCGGGATATTTTTCTACCGAAAAATTTACAACTTTATCTTGAAGGGGGGTGTTTTTCTATGCTTAATGGAGGTCTAGCGGAGAAACTAAGACATAAAGGAATAAAGGAATTAATAGAAAAAAAACAAAAAAACGGTATTCTCCCCTTAAATTACTTTTGTGTTTGCTTCTCTGTATGTTTGCTTAACCTATTCCCTTTACGTTTAACACATTTTGGTCCTAGGGGTATCTTTTTGGACCTCAGGAGTTTTGCCCCATTAGTTTGACGATTTTAAGACGCTTCACTCTATTAGTTTGCCAAAAAGAAGACGCTTCACGACACTCAGATATCAAATATTTTCTGGATGAGTGATTATATATTATACAAAATGTTCACATTTAGCTTGCAGGGAGCCTGGGTGATCATTTCTTAGCTTCAAGGGAGTCTGGAAAGGCGTTTATGTTAGCCTAGGTGGACAAACTTTCAGGATCGCTATCGCTCGCCCGGGAAAAAATTGACACCTAAATGGCACGAAAGGTCTTTATATTGATACGAAAATGGGACAAAATGTTCTAATATCGACAAACTAATAGGGCGACCATTTTAAAATTTGAGAACTAATATGGCTAAACATGAGGAAGAAGGGGGACCAGAAACACGACCCATCTCCCCTTAACACTTACACTGCGGGCATACTTCCGCCTATTTCCGCCATATTAGGGCTCATTCAGGCACTCCTGATTGATTAAGCAAGTGTCTGAATGAAATTAAATGTATTCAGCCAAAAACTAGAAGAAATTAGCTTCAAAATGACACCAAAGCAAAGTTCGTTATTATCGCTAATGTCGCGCTACATTTGCCTTTGGCAGCGCTGTATGTCTAGCGAGAGTATGGCTCATACTCCTCAGTGCCCCGGCCGGCTGGCTGGCTCCCGCTAACTCGCACTCGATTCTACAGGCTTTAAGAAGCTTTAAAAGCCTATAAATTGCTGTAAATTGCCATGGCGTTCTGGAACGTCTCCCACAGTCAATGGGTTAAAGTAATATCGTGCATGTGTTTGCCTGGGGGTGAGTTATGTGCAGGCCAGCTAGATTGACATTACGCTCATATAGGTTGAGGGGGGTGACCTGCTTTTGTCTCTTTCTTTGTTGTATCCATGCGGCCCCATTCTGACTATTGGTTTAAGACAATCATATCCATCCAGGTGTTTATTTTTTCCTGGCGAGCGTTAGCGAGCCATCGTTATATGGAGAAATTCAGCTTCACCGGAGACATTTTTCTATCGAAAAATGTACAAATTTAGCCAGCTGTCTAACACATTATCCAAAATATGAAGGCTCGCTATCGCTCGCCAGGCATAAATCGACAGCTGGTTGAGGATAAACAGGTTAAAACAGTAGGCTGAATGGGGCCGAATGGATGCAACCCAGAGAGAGAAAAAAAGCAGGTCATCCCCCTTAACACTAACGATGAAGTTTAGGTTAACACTATCGGCTCCGACGTCTTGTGTGATATTATATGGTAGGCCCCTATGTTGTTTAATTAAGATGAAGGGTTTTGATTGTTTTTCCCACGTCCCAAAAATGTACTCTAGTTTGTTCGATAGGCTCACAAAAACGCCTTCCTAGACTTCCTTCAAACTAAGACAAATTTCCATCGCCTTCAAGCTAAATTTGTATATTTTTCGATAGACAAAATTCCCAGCCGAAGGCCTATTTTTTCCAAGTAATAGGCTCGCTATTTCTCACCCAGAAAAAAATCGATACCTGAATGGGGTAAAGCGTCTTCTTATCGAAAAACTAATGGGGTGAAATGTCTTAAAATCTCCAAAACAGAGGAGAACCAAAAAGACCCCCATGGCCAAATAGGTTAATGTAGGTTGAGTTAGCATTATTGATTAGACTAAGCATAATATCATCCTTAACTTTATATTGGTTAGGTTAGTTTAATTCATGCAGGTCAGGTTATCTTGGTTAGTATAGGTATGGAGGGTTAGGTGTGGTTAGGTCAAATTAGGTTTGGCTCATTCGGTTAGGTTAGGTCAGGTTAGGTTATCTAGTTACTGTAAATATGAATGGGTTGGGTTAGGTGTGGTTAGATTAGGTTAGGATAGGTTAGGTTAGGTTAGGTTAGGTTAGGTTAGGTTAGGTTAGGTTAGGCTAGGTTATCTAATCTAGTTAATGTAGGTATGAATGGGTTGGGTTGTGGTTATATGAAGCTAGGATGGGTTAGGTAAGGATAGGTTAGGTTAGGTTAGGTTAGGCTAGGTTATCTAATCTAGATAATGTAGGTATGAATGGGTTGGGTTGTGGTTATATGAAGCTAGGATGGGTTAGGTAAGGATAGGTTAGGTTAGGTTAGGTTAGGCTAGGTTATCTAATCTAGTTAATGTAGGTATGAATGGGTTGGGTTGTGGTTATATGAAGCTAGGATGGGTTAGGTAAGGATAGGTTAGGTTAGGTTAGGTTAGGCTAGGTTATCTAATCTAGTTAATGTAGGTATGAATGGGTTGGGTTGTGGTTATATGAAGCTAAGATGGGTTAGGTAAGGATAGGTTAGGTTAGGTTAGGCTAGGTTATCTAATCTAGTTAATGTAGGTATGAATGGGTTGGGTTGTGGTTATATGAAGCTAGGATGGGTTAGGTAAGGATGGGTTAGGTAAGGATAGGTTAGGTTAGGTTAGGCTAGGTTATCTAATCTAGTTAATGTAGGTATGAATGGGTTGGGTTGTGGTTATATGAAGCTAGGATGGGTTAGGTAAGGATAGGTCAGGTTAGGTTAGGCTAGGTTATCTAATCTAGTTAATGTAGGTATGAATGGGTTGGGTTGTGGTTATATGAAGCTAGGATGGGTTAGGTAAGGATAGGTTAGGTTAGGTTAGGCTAGGTTATCTAATCTAGTTAATGTAGGTATGAATGGGTTGGGTTGTGGTTATATGAAGCTAGGATGGGATAGGTTAGGTTAGGTTAGGCTAGGTTATCTAATCTAGTTAATGTAGGTATGAATGGGTTGGGTTGTGGTTATATGAAGCTAGGATGGGTTAGGTAAGGATAGGTTAGGTAAGGATAGGTTAGGCTAGGTTATCTAATCTAGTTATGTAGGTATGAAGGG
>CM064574.1:8387173-8394160 GCA_032716605.1 Paralithodes platypus | reverse complement strand
TGTATACTGACAGGGTTAACCTGAAAGTTAATCAATAAATTACTATATGAATCCAGAAATGTTAAGTGTTGTGGAGCAAAGACTATATCCGTCCCTCGTCACCAAATCCCGAGCCCTTGTTGTTCCTCCCTCCTCTTGTGCACACAAGATTGGAATTCATGAGAAGACCCTCAAATTACTTTGCACTGCATAGATAAATTAGTTTGTGGTTGAATTGGGAAAAGAAAAACTGTTTTTGGAACAAGCAGGAAAGAGGGTGATCCCGGTGGCCATTATTTGTGCCGCGGCCGAAAAGGACTGAATGAGGAATGCTTTGAGAGACGTTATGGACAGTGGCCGTTTTGTGCTTCTTGACCGTATTAGGTCGAATGGTTAATTGTGAACCATATCCAACCCATCTCTCTCTCTCTCTTCTCTCTCTCGTTTAATCCTCTCTGAGAACTTTGTTGAATCCCTCTAGAAAACTCTCCAAGAAGAAGAATACAAGTTTATCGACCGTCCATATGCAGTACCTTCAACTCGCTTACAGTAGGATATAAAGGTACCTGTAGATCAGTAGATAAAGATAAAGCCTCTATCGAACACCTGTAACTGTACCCAAGTGGACCCAAATGTGCTCAAATCCAGAGGGGCTCGTAAATAGTCTCCGGGCTTTTATCTCCTTCTTTTACCGTACCTTTTACCCTGAGTAGTACGCTATTTACCTGTCACACATACACGTACATAACACACACACACACACACGTACATAACACACACACACACATACCGTACCTCTTACCCTGAGTAGTTCACTATTTACCTATTACACAGACACATACATACACTTAAGCAGACGCACACACACTCATGTATGCTACACACACACTCACACACTCACACACTTCCAGCCACTCTCTTACAATGGCTCTTACCTTGAGTAGCACTGTACACCGTTTCCATAGTACCAAATCGTCCACCGTACATCCCTCCCTCTCGCCCTCTCTCCGCATCCCCGCTCCTCTCTCTCTCGCTCTCATCTCCTCTCTCTCTCTCCTCTCGTCTGCATCCTCTCTTCCTCTCTCTCATCTCTCTCCTCTCGCTCTCACTCTCTCCCTCTCTCTCTCTCTCGTCTCATCCCTCCTCTCTCTCTCTCTCTCTCTCTCTCTCTCTCTCTCTCTCTCTCTCTCTCTCAATTTCGTTCTTTGGCATGAATTTCCCAGTAGATATTTTGTTCTCATTCTCCTGGGGCCTATTTTCCCCTAATTATATTTTATGTCTAGTAAGGATTGGTGGGAATGGTAGGCGGGAAGAGAGCCTTCTGCTTTGCTGTCCTTATCTTTCCCTTAGTAGCAAATACTAAGTTGAATTTAAATCCGGATTGCCTAATAAAGACTGCCAGGTCTGTGCAATCAGTGTGACTGGTTTAAGTTTAGTGCCCCAGATGGCTTTCTTCCCAAAGTCATGTGAGAAGTGTGTGACCAGGTGGTAACATGCTTGGTGAAAAATTCAATAAATGCTTAGAAACTGAAGATGTACCCAAAGACTGGAAGCTGGCGAATGTGACAACAATCTTTTATGAAAGGGGATCATGAGTGTCCCAAGAAGTATTGGCCAATTTGCTTGACATTTATCATAGTAAAACTGCTAGAAGTGATACTAGTAGACAAGATAGTTAACTACCTGGAAATCTACAACTTAATTATGGGTTCGCAACATGGCTTCAGGTTACACCGATCATGTCTTCACAATTTACTGGAATTTTTGCATGAAATTGTGAGTGAGTATGATTAATATAGAGCCACAGACATCTTTTATTCTGATTTTTAACAAGTTTTTGACATTGTGCCTTATTTTAAGCTAGTGTCAGAAGTGAATGCACTCGGTGTCAACACAGAGGTAACTTATTGGATATAAAGTTGGCTAACAGATAGACAGTAACGAGTTGTAATCAAAAGCGTTTCTTCTGAATGGACCCCTGTCACTATTGGACATCCACAAAGATCTATCTGTGGCCCAGTGCTGTTGACATTGATATTGGTCTGTAGTGTGGTTTACAAGTTTGGGGATGGCATTTCACTAAGTGACTGACATTTTAAGGGATTTGTGTGTTCTGACTATCAGTGACTTAAAGTTTTCCAAGTAGAGACGTAGAAGTATAAAAGGCGCCCAGAAATGATCAGGGTATATTAAGATACAGTTTTAATACAGAAATACGGATCCAGTTCTCACACTCTACTATGCTCCATAATGGCCGCTTCTAGAATAGGCTGTTTATTTTTGGTCTCCAGCACTCACGAAAGATATAGAGTGACTAGAAAGAGTCCAATCCAGGGCTACAAAGCTTAATCCATCGGTTAGAAGACTGTGCAATAAAGATTGGTTGAGAGCTGTTGGTAACTTTTCGTTGGAATATTTTAAACTATGAGGCCAACTCATTGAAATCTTTTAAATACTAAATATTCTTGACAATTTGGATTGTAACAAAATTGTGATCGTCTATGAATAGAACATTTATCCATGGCTGGAACTAGAGTTGAAGAGGTTCAACGCTAGCATATGTGGAAAAACTGCACAGATAAGATCTGTTCTGCCTGGAACAATCTTCCCTTAGAATTTGTGAGTAGGTCTATAGTAGAGCAATTCAAGAAAAGAGTATACAGTATTTTGCACACTCTGCAATGATTGTAATGCAATTTAGCCTTTCTATTTCCACGTAGTGTATATCCCCAGAATGGACAGCAAGGGTTTTGAGATAGTAACTATTCGTTGTAACTGACTGTAATCCACTCTGTCCCTGCTGCCTGAAACTGTCAATAGTGGGGTTTGCCTCTGGCCTGACCTGTCCATTATCTCTGTTACCCGCGTCAACCCTGTGTAGGTGTGTGTGTGTGTGTGTGTGTGTGTGTGTGTGTGTGTGTGTAGGTGTCTGTGTGTGTGTGTGTGTGTGTGTGTGTGTGTGTGTGTGTGTGTGTGTGTGTGTAGGTGTCTGTGTGTAGGTGTGTGTGTGTGTGTGTGTGTGTGTGTGTGGGTGTGTAGGTGTAGGTGTCTGTGTGTAGGTGTGTGTGTGTGGTTGAGAAGTATCTAAATCTCGAGGTATATACACTACATAAAGATAAATAATGTTACACAACCTAGGTACCACACACACACACACACACACACACACACACACACACACACACACACACACACACACACACACACACACACACACACACACACACACACACACACACACACACACACACACACACACACACACACACACACACACACACACACACCACCATTATTACAACCACCCCACATTCTTCACCTCACTCAAAACTCAAGCCAGGTTTTTTGTACTCTGTGATATTTTTGGGTGTGAATTTTGTAGCGTCGGTTTCTGCGTGGACTCCGATGCGGTTTAAAGAGAAAGAGAGAGAGAGAGAGAGAGAGAGAGAGAGAGAGAGAGAGAGAGAGAGAGAGAGAGAGCAGGATAGTATAGTCTTAGGGTGGTTACCATTACACGATTTTATTTAGCTTATATTTGATCTGCAGGCCTCAAAGGAGTTAATACTACCTCATTAAACCACATGATCAACATAACATCTTATTTTTTTCCCCCTAGACCTTCATCGACAAAAATAAATAAATACACAAATAAAAAACACTCCCAAGTTAATTCCAGTTAAATTAGTACATTTTTTCGGTAGAAAACTGTCTCAGCCAAATGCTGGTCCCTCCTAAATGATTGGCTCGCTATCGCTCGCCAGGAAAAAAATCGACACCTAAATGACACGAAAGGTCTTAAAATTGACAAAGAAATGAGGCGAAAGGTCATAAAATCACCAAACTACTGAGTTGAACGTTTTATAATGTCAAAATTATTATCATCATTATTATTAGTAGTAGTAGTAATAGTAGTAGTAGGTAGAGTATTGTTAGTGCATGTGTGTTTTTGTGCGAGTAGGAAATTGAGTGTTGTATGTGTGTGTATGTATTGTATCTACAGTATTTACAGTGTGAATCAAACGCACACATACAGTATACACACACACACACCCTCCTTCCCTAACGACCCTTCCTTACCCGCCCCCCCCCCCCCCCCCCACACATGCCCACACACATACACACACACACACACACACACATACACACACACACACACACACACACACACACACACACACACACACACACACACATACACACACAGCCCGTAGCCTAGTAGGTAGAGCTCTCGTCTCACACACGAGGGGTCGGGGGTTCAATCCCCGGCCGGGCGGAGACAATTGGCCTTGTCTCCTTTCATGTGTTAGCCTCAGTTCACCTAGCTGTAAATAGGTACCTGGAATAAGTGGACGACGTTGTGACGTCCCATCTGGGGTTGGCAAAAATGGTACAAGGCGAGATGGGTATCATATGGTTCACCTAAGCTGATGGCTACCTAAGCCTTCGGGCGAGACGGTACCGTCTATAGTGAGAATGGTACCATACAGATCCACCCTAAGCCTTCGTTTCCGATGTCGCCAATTGGCTAAATACAGACTACACACACATCCACAGCCATTCCAACAGTACATAAAACACTTAACATGCATTTCACGCAATTCATTCCCAGTTAAGGAGGCGCGATAATAATGAGCTTAGCTCGCATTGCGTGGATTCCCCTTGACGAACAAATAACTGAGTAACTGAGTAACTGAGTAACACACATACAACTCGAACCCCTCCTCACCTCCTTACCTTCCCTTAACGACCCCCCTCCCCTTTCGCCTCCCCCCCCCCCCCCCTCCCACGCACACATACTGTATACTGTATGCACTTCAACCATCACACACCCACATATCCACAGCACCCACATACACTCTCTCATCCTCTCCTGCCCCCAACCCCCCACCCAAACATCCACATCACCCACATCCTCCCCACTCATCCCCCCAACCCCCCTACAACCCACACACACACAAACAAACACACACATGTATGCCCAGGTGTTTTAGTGTCATTTTTGTGGGGGAAACGAGCTTCGGCAATGGCCTCAAACTGCGAACATTTCAGTAATTTCAGACCCGCGGTGATGAGCGGGGAATGAGTGCAAAGTTGAGAGAGAGAGAGAGAGAGAGAGAGAGAGAGAGAGAGAGAGAGAGAGAGAGAGAGAGAGAGAGAGAGAGAGAGAGAGAGAGAGAGAGAGAGAGAGAGAGAGAGAGAGAGAGAGAGAGAGAGAGAGAGAGAGAGAGAGAGAGAGAGAGAGGAGAGAGAGAGAGAGAGAGAGAGAGAGGAGATAAAGGAGAGAGAGAGAGAGAGAGAGAGAGAGAGAGAGAGAGAGAGAGATTTTCTCATTCATTCCATAACATGCTAAACAAGAAAGTGAGTCAGTTAGATTAGTTTTTTTTATAAAATTGACATTGTAACTACTCAACGTACATATGTGTATAGTGTGTGTGTGTGTGTGCGTGTGCGCGCGAGCGTGTGTGTGTGTTTGGGTGTGTTCCTGTATGAGTGTCTGTGTGTGTGTGTGTCCTGAGAGTCCGTTTATGAATGGATTATTACGCCTACTAAACCTGAGTATACATGTGTATGTGTGTGTTCTGATCCCATTTACGAAAGAGATGACACTATTTCATAGGAGTATGTGTGTTTAGGTGTGTGTGTGTGTATGTTTATTTGTGTTTAGGTATGTGTGTGTGTGTGTGTGTACAAAGAAGTACAAAGGAAATCAAGCAACAACATGTCTACTGACCCCTCTAGGCTGCTTGTCCTCCAAAACACTGAGGATCAAGTGTACAAACTGGTTTAGAGTGGGTAAGGGAAAATTGGAAAGGGAACTACTGCCCTGGAACTAATGTCCATGGCAGGATTAGGAAGTTAGTAGGGGACAGATGGGTTAGTAACATAACACAGTTATAAGTGATCTTTCGTATATCTGGGAAAGAGAGAGTAACGTCTTAGTAATATATATACGTCTTAGTAATATATATACGCAATAATCCTTGATGAATCTGAGGGGGAATAAAATAAAGTTATTCATTTACAAACGCAGTCAGTCGCGGGTTTGATGCAAGATATTTGTCTAGGCGAAGTTTAAATGAATCAACGGTGCTGCAGTCTATAACGTCTCGGGGAAACCCATTCCACAAGTTGACAACTCGATTGAAGAAGAAATTCTTTGATTCGTGTAAAGGCCGCGTCATACAGAACTCGAATCCACCAGAACCCACTGGAATCGAACTTTTCACCGGAATTGACGAGAATTACGCGGCCTTAATCGAGTGTGACTTCAGAGTAGAATGCAACCCGTCAATGACCGGAATGTAACTCGAACGTAACTCGATGGACTCGAATGTAACCCAAATATGAGTCGATGTTAACCAGTAAGTGACTCGAAGGAAACCGGATGTGGAAAGAAGACTATTCGATCCCAAGTCGAATGCAACTCGAATGACCAGAATGAGACCGGAATGTCAGTATATCATGACCAGAATTACATGAAGTTAAGTCGAACGTAAGTGGAACTAAGTTGAACGTAACTCGAACGTAAGTGGAACGTGACTCGAATAGGCAGGTGACTCGATGAGGAACCTTTGAGTATATAAAGGGAGGATTGGTTCACAGGCACACCAGTAGTAACAGGGCACTCACCACGGCAACATAAGCACTTTCAATCACATACACACATACACGTACACGAGGGGAGGGGGGGTGGAGATAGGGTTTTTCTGGACCCCCTTCTCCCTCATGTTTAGCCCCATTAGTTTTTGAGATGTTATGACGTTCATTCCATTAGTTTGGCGGTTATAAAAAAAATTGCCCTATTTCTTTGTTAATATTAAGACCTTTTGTGCCATTTAGGCATAGGTTTATTTCCTGGCGAGCGATAGCGAGCCTGTAACTTTAGGAGGAACTGGCCATCGGCTGGGACACTTTTCTACCGAAAAATGTACAAATTAATCTCGAATTGAGTGTGTTTTTTAAGCTTTGATGGATGTCTAGCGAAGAAAGTAAAAACAAAAAAATATA
>CM064574.1:8379673-8382173 GCA_032716605.1 Paralithodes platypus | reverse complement strand
CCAGTTCTTTGTCAGTTAAAAGATCTCTCGTGTCACTTCGGTGTCGATTTTATCGTGGCGAGCGAGAGCGACCCTGCAATTTAGGAGGAACAATTTTTCTACTATAAAATGTACACATTTATCTCGAAGTGGGGTCTTGGGCGTATTAAGCTTGATGGAGGTCTAGAGAGGAAACTTTAAAAAATAAAAATGCCATTATATTATATATAATAATAATAATGATTATATAATATATATATATATATATATATATATATATATATATATATATATATATATATATATATATATACATATTCAGCATAATTTCCGATACCAGTTCAAAAGATTCCAGGAATATTGCCGGGAAAACATTTACGATAAAAACGGCTATGTGACACCCCCCTTAACGGAGTAGAAGCCCCAGTATCTGTTAGCTAATAAAGATGTGGTTAACACTATCTGGTCCGACGTCTTGGGGGTTATTATGATGTATTGTTTGATTATTATTAAGGATTTTTGTTTGCTTTTGCCATTTTCGAGCGAGGCATTTTAGTTTGTCCCCTAGGCTAACAAAAACTCCTTCCCAGACTTACTTAAAACTTTAAAAAAAAAAATGCCCATCCAAGCTAAATTTGTACCGTACAAAATGTGTCGGCCTAAAGCGGATTTCTTCTAAGTCACAAGCTCTCTTTCGCTCGCCCATAAAAAAATAGACACCTGAATGGGGTGAAGCGTCATATTATCGTCAAATTAATGGGGTGAAACATCTTAAAATATCCAAACTAACATAGCGAAACAGGGAAATCCCCAGAAGACCTCCCTCGCACCAAGTAGGGCCAATGTATGAAGATTATCTCTGGCATTTATTTATCCCTGCCGATCAGAGAGAGAGAGAGAGAGAGAGAGCTAGCAAGAGACAGACAGACAGACAGACAGAGTTAGAGAGAAATAAACGAGAGAGAGAGTCAGAATGGTAGCCAGCGATACACCCCCTCCCTTGTCTCAAAACTCCACCCTTTGAACTGGGCGCTGAAAAAATGCATGGAGAGTAGTTTTTTTGCTTTCTCTGTCTCTTTCTCACTTTCTATACTCGCTCTCTTTCTCGCTTACTTTAGTTGGTATTGTTTTCTCTTTACTTCGCTTTTTGTGTCATTTAACTGGATTGTGTCCATTTCTCTCTCTCTCTCTCTCTCTCTCTCTCTCTCTCTCTCTCTCTCTCTCTCTCTCTCTCTCTCTCTCTCTCTCTCTCTCTCTCTCTCTCTCTCTCTCTCTCTTTATCTATCTATCTATACAGTATACAGTATATATATATACCGGTATATATATATATATATATATATATATATATATATATATATATATATATATATATATATACAGAATATATTTATTTATTTATAGTTTAGTTTCCTCCCTAGAACTCCATCAAGTTTTTTTTAAATATCCCCAAGAGCCCCTTGCGAGATATGTTTGTGCATGTTTCAGCAAAAAAATACCGGTACCCCGGCCAAAGGTCCAGTTCCTCCTAAATTGCAGGCTCGCTATCGCTTTGAAGGAAAAAAACCGACACTTAAATGTCACGAAAGGTCTTAAAATTTACTAAGAAATGGAGCGAAAGGTCTTACAATCACCAAACTAATGGGGTCAACGGCTGAAAATGTCAAAACTAATGGAACTAAACATGAGGAAGAAGGGGGTCCAAAAAATAACAACACCCCCTTAATTCGTCGGAATATCTCCCTGGAATGGACCACAGGATCTTTGAGAGGCTATCCATTCCTCCAAACTCCTCATATAACTCAGTCTCTGGATACAAACCTAATTTTTCTTGCGAGCTCCTTGTTTCCGTCTTGCTTATTTTTTGTCTTCTTCTTCTTTTGCTTGATTTTCTTGGCTGTATAGTTTTTGCATGCACCTTCTTCCTTGCTTTCATCTCCTGGACCAAGATATTTTTGCTTTAAGTTTGTTTTTTCTTGGCTTTCATCTCCCCCTGTTTCTTGGACGGTATATGTGTGTGTTTACTTGTTTATTATTTCTTTGTTTGCTATGTTCGTTTGTATGGTTTATTTGCTTATTTTTTGTATTGTTTGTTTGCTTTGGCTTGGCTTTTATCTCCCCCTGTTTCTTGGACTGTTTGTGTGTGTGTTTACGTGTTTATTATTTTGTTTGTTTACTGTTTGTTTATTTTATTTGCTTGTGTTTTGTTTTGTATGTTTGTTTTTGTCTTGGCTTTTATCTCCCCCTGTTTCTTGGACTGTTTGTGTGTTTTTTTACTTGTTTACAGTATGGTTTGTTTGCTTGTTTTGTCGTTTGTTGTGTTTGTTTGCTTTTTTATCTTTTGTTTGCCTTTTCTTGGCTTTCATCTCCCCCTGTTTCTTTGACTGTCTATGTGTGTGTTTACTTGTTAATTATTTGTTTGCTATATTTTCTTTTTGTTTGTTTTTTTATTTTTCTCACTCGTATGTTTGCGTTTGTTTCATCTATCCCTGTTTCTTGGACTGTATGTGTGTGTTTACTT
>CM064574.1:8367173-8374673 GCA_032716605.1 Paralithodes platypus | reverse complement strand
AGTACTTTACATTTATCCGCATTGAAACTCATTTGCCAAATTTGGGTCCAACATGACAACTTATTTTTTTGATTTTATTTTTTGTTCTATATTCCAACTTACTTCCTCTCGGGCATAGGCTGAGAGCCTTAACATTCACCGCTTTACAATGAACAGTGAAGCCCGTGAGGTCTTGTTCCAGTCTAGGGAGTGAGACATGTGAAGCACGTAGAGTACAACGAGCACCTGCCATCTTGCCTTCACATGAGGCACGGTGCTCACTCATGGCCCGAAACGACCCCATCTCTGAAGCCACCTCGTTCCCGTGCTTCACTGTCTCACCCCCTACACTCGGACTCTCACACTTACACACACACATCTAGATTGTGTTGCATATCGTCAACTTGTTCTTTTGAGAGTACGCTATTTGCAATTTTTGTATCGTCAGCAAATTTTGAGATTGTACAGGTGAGACCCTCATCTATGTCATTGATGTAAATTAGAAAGACAATTGGTCTTAGTACCGATCCCTGGGGTACCCCGCTACTTACATTGGTCCATTTAGATGCCT
Organism: Paralithodes platypus; assembly: GCA_032716605.1. Taxonomy (NCBI): domain Eukaryota; kingdom Metazoa; phylum Arthropoda; class Malacostraca; order Decapoda; family Lithodidae; genus Paralithodes; species Paralithodes platypus. Next base: position 8,374,123 of record CM064574.1, on the reverse strand, counting down.
TACCGTTTATGACTACTCTTGCTTTCTGTCGCTGAGCCAATTTTCTATCCATTTCAACACACCATCTTGTATTCCATGCGCTTTTAATTTTAGCAGTAAACGTTTGTGGGGAACTTTGTCAAAGGCCTTTTGAAAATCAAGGTATATAATATCTACAGCTTTACTCTCATCGTAGAGGTTGAGAATATCGTGGAAGAAGTCTAAGAGGTTTGTTAAACAGGAACGTTTTTTACGAAAGCCGTGTTGAGTATCTTTAAGTATGTTATTTTCCTCTAAGTTATTTACGAGTCTCTCTCTTATGAGTGTTTCTAACATTTTACATACAACTGAGGTTAAGCTAATTGGACGATAGTTACTGGGTAGGGATTTGCTGCCTTTTTTGAATATCGGTGTTACGTTGGCTAGCTTCCACTGATCAGGCATATTTCCAAACTGCAAGGATTTATTAAATAGCAATGTCAGTGGTTTGGAGAGCTCATCCTTAGCTTCCTTTAGGATTCTAGGTGAGATTTTATCAGGTCCAGGCGTTTTATTTACATTGAGTTTATCTAAACAATTCAATACTTCTCTCTCTGTAACGGTGATATTGCTTAGAACATCTGAATTATCAATCTGAATCGGCGATGGTGTAGGGATATCACTGAGGTCTTCCGTTGTAAAAACTGATGCAAAGAAGGTATTGAGGGCATGACTCATTTGTACTTCGTCTTTGGTGTATTCTCCATTTTCATCGACTAACGGTACAACAGGTGAAGTAACTACTTTTTTCTTTCTGATATAACTATAGAATTCTTTCGGGTTTGTTTTACTTTGATTCGCAACATGTAACTCCAAGGTCTTTTTACTTTGCTTAATTAACTTTTTAGCTTTGCGTCGTAGCTCTACAAATTTCACCCGTTCTTCGTCATTTTGTAAGGATTTTAAGAGAGAGAGAGAGAGAGAGAGAGAGAGAGAGAGAGAGAGAGAGAGAGAGAGAGATTACCAGATAAGTGTAACATTTTGAAGTGTGTGATAATGCTACCATGCGCGTTTGTGTTTGTGTGTGTTTATACAGATCGTTTATGTCTGTTCAGGCCTTCATAATTGTGTGTGTGTGTGTGTGTATGACGTATGTATGTGTGTGTAGCCATTCAGATCAATAGGATAATTGTGTTAGAACTTTAGTTGCGCTTCTCTCTCTCTCTCTCTCTCTCTCTCTCTCTCTCTCTCTCTCTCTCTCTCACTCTCTCTCTCTCTCTCTCATTACATTTGCTGTTTTAACACTTGGGTGGGTGCTAAATCATGCGTCAGAAATGGGCACATTTACTTGAAAATCGACGTTTTATATAGTTACCTCTGCCAATGAAGTGTGAAAGGTGGTTATGATTCCGTTTGTCTGTTTGTTTGTATGTAATTTATTTTTAATTATTTCACTCCAACACCAAACACCTCCCAAAGACATTTATGAAAGCAAGCATGTGATCCACCGGGAATCGAAAACTGGATTACCACATACAGATTTTAAACACACTAACCATTACACCATCAAGGCAGTTATATGTACAGTATAGCTTATGACTAAGATTAATATACATTTATCGAATACAAGATATCTCTGAAAGTTACAAACCGATTTTACGAACTGAAAATTGGTGATTATTTAGGATAGCCTATGCGCCAAGAAAGAAGTGATTATATTTAGGAGACGATTGGTGGAGCGCATATCTGTGCCAGTGTACGTGGAGGAATGCGCTCTACCGAATCCCCCTCTAGTTGGTTTTTAAACAGTCTGGGCGTTTTGGGGCAATCAGCGGCGTCTGTATCTATATGTGTGTATGTGTATGCTGGTGTGTGTGGTTGTTTGAGTGTATTCCTGTTGGTGTGTGTGTGTGTGTGTATGTTGGTATATGAGTGTTATGTATGTGGGTGTATGGTTGCTCTGTGTATGTGTGTGTGTGTATATATGTGTATGCTGGTGTGTTTGTTTGAGTGTATGCCTGTTGGTGTGTGTGTGTATGTTGGTATGAGTGTTATGTATGTGGGTGTATGGTTGCTCTGTGTGTGTGTGTGTGTATATATGTGTATGCTGGTGTGTTTGTTTGAGTGTATGCCTGTTGGTGTGTGTGTGTATGTTGGTATGAGTGTTATGTATGTGGGTGTATGGTTGCTCTGTGTGTGTGTGTGTGTGTGTATATATGTGTATGCTGGTGTGTTTGTTTGAGTGTATGCCTGTTGGTGTGTGTGTGTGTATGTTGGTATGAGTGTTATGTATGTGGGTGTATGGTTGCTCTGTATGTGTGTGTGTGTGTGTATATATGTGTATGCTGGTGTGTTTGTTTGAGTGTATGCCTGTTGGTGTGTGTGTGTATGTTGGTATGAGTGTTATGTATGTGGGTGTATGGTTGCTCTGTATGTGTGTGTGTGTGTATATATGTGTATGCTGGTGTGTTTGTTTGAGTGTATGCCTGTTGGTGTGTGTGTGTATGTTGGTATGAGTGTTATGTATGTGGGTGTATGGTTGCTCTGTATGTGTGTGTGTGTGTATATATGTGTATGCTGGTGTGTTTGTTTGAGTGTATGCCTGTTGGTGTGTGTGTGTATGTTGGTATGAGTGTTATGTATGTGAGTGTATGGTTGCTCTGTGTGTGTGTGTGTGTGTTTATATATGTGTATGCTGGTGTGTTTGTTTGAGTGTATGCCTGTTGGTGTGTGTGTGTATGTTGGTATGAGTGTTATGTATGTGAGTGTATGGTTGCTCTGTGTGTGTGTGTGTATATGTGTATGTTGGTGTCTGTTTGTTTGAGTGTATGCCTGTTGGTGTGTGTATGTGTTGGTATGAGTTATGTATATGGATGTATGGTTGCTCTCTCTCTCTCTCTTTTCTCTCTCTCTCTCTCTCTCTCTCTCTCTCTCTCTCTCTCTCTCTCTCTCTCTCTCTCTCTCTCCTCTCTCTCTCTCTCCTCTCTCTCTCTCCTCTCTCTCTCTCTCTCTCTCTCTCTCTCTCTCTCTCTCTCTCTCTCTCTCTCTCTCTCTCTCTCTCTCTCTCTCTCTCTCTCTCTCTCCCCGAGACGTTATAGACTGCAGCACCGTTGATTCATTTAAATTCCGCCTAGACAAATATCTTGCATCAAACCCGCGACTGACTGCGTTTGTAAATGAATAACTTTATCCTCCCCTCAGTTACTAACCCATATGTCCCCTACTAACTTCCTAGTCCTGCCACGTTAGTGGCAGGGCAGTAGTTCCCTTTCCAATGTTCCCTTACCCACTCTAAACCACTGTTTGGACACTTGATCCTCAGTGTTTTGGAGGACAAGCAACCTAGAAGGGTCACTAGACCTGTTGTTGCTTGATTTCCTTTGTACTCCTTTGTACTCCTTTGTACTCTCTCTCTCTCTCTCTCTCTCTCTCTGTATGTGCGTGTGGGTGTGTGCTCTATAAGAAAGTAGTAGTGGTGTGTGTGTAATAATAACTATGTGTACAGTATAGTCGCGAACCTAATAAAACAATAAGTCTACGGCATATAAACCTAAGACATTAAAGGTCCATAGCAGTATAATTAGTCCCCTTAGAGACGTGTGGTCCATTCTATTGTTTGTTTAAGGGAGCCCACCTCGCTTTGTTTCTCTTTCTCTCCCTCTCTCTTTGGCTTGTATCCATGCAGCCCCATTCAGCCTACTGTTTTAAGACGTTTACCCCCATCCAGGTGTCCATATTTTCCTGGCGAGCAGTAGCGAGCCAGCATATATGTATTTTTGTTTTGACAGCAAGCTAATTTTGTACATTTTTCGATAGAAAAATGTGTCCGGCGAAGCCGGATTTCTCCATACAATGTTGACTCGCTATCGCTCGCCAGGAATAAATTGACACCTGGATGGGGATAAACGTCTTAAAACAGTTGGCTGAATGGGGCCGAATGGACACAAGCCAGGGAAAGAGAGAAAAGGAGAGAAAGATAAATAAAAGCCGGTGACCCCCCTTAAAGACGTGTGGTCCTTTCTATTGTTTATTTAATGGGACTATTGTTAGGGGATTTTGGTGAGTTTATAAAGGGTTGGAGGGAGGTAAGGGGGTATTTTGTCTGAACCTCCTTCTCCCTCGTGTATAGCCCCCTTATTTTATTTTATTTTTTTATATGACGATCACCTTATTACGTTGCCTATTTTTAGACCTTTCACCCCATTTCATTGTCAAATTTATGACCTTTCGTGCCATTTAGGTGTTGATTTTTTCGTAGCGAGCGATAGCAAGCCTGCAAATTAGGAACCGGCCTCAGGCTCGTGCATTTTCCTTCCGAAAAATGCACTAAGTTTTCTCGAAGGGAGACTTGAGGGTACCCTTTTAAGCTTGGCGGTCCATAGAGGAACCTTAAAAAAAAATAATAATAAATAAAATACAATATATATACAGTATATATATATATATATATATATATAATATATATATTATATATATTTATATATATATATATATATATATATATATATATATATATATATATATATATACTATGAAAAAAAAATATATATATATATATACGGTATATATATTATGATCATGTTTCCTTTTGAATATTATTTACAGTATATATGTCCTTATACATAGTATGTGTATTAATAATATACTATACATTCCATTGTTATGTGTATTAACCATGTATATATATTTGATCTTTCCAGGTAAGTGGCCCCTCCGTGTACATGTGTGGCTGTGGACATGTAAGTACAGAATACAGTCATGTGCGGTAAATAGCGGTCATAAGGTCTGATACATGTACTTGGAAGCCTCGAAACATTAACCCCTTCAGTACCGGTGACGTCCTTTTCAATGTAGTCTGACAATAGTTATTAGACGATTTGATTCAGCTTAGGAAGGACGTCTACCCATAAAAAGGGCTACAGGCTAGTGCTTGTTTTGTGGTGTATATATTTTATTATTAACATATTTTTTAGTTTCCTCGCTAGACCTCCAGCAACCTTTAAAAAACACTCCCTAGACCCCCTTTCAAGATAAATGTTTACATTTTTCGGCCGGGACAGTTCCTCCTAATATTACAGGCTCGCTATCGCTTGCCAGGAAAAAATCTACACCTAAATGGAACGAAAAGTCTTTATATTGACAAAGAAATGGGACGAAACATCTAAAATGGCCAAACAAATTGAACGAACGTCTTAAAATCTCAAAACTAATGGGGCTAAACATGAGGGAGAAGGGGGTCCCGAAAAAACGACTACCTCCACCTTAAGCCATTTAGCTACCCTATATCCTTCCTAAGCTTCATAAAATTGTCTAAATGTAGCCGAAATCGAATGCAAAATACCTCGCCGGCACAGCAGGGGTTAAGAGGAACCACCGAAACTCTACTATCGGGTAAAAAATTAACCCTTTCTGTACCGGTGATTTTTTTTTTTTTTTTTTTTTTTTTTTTTTTCCAGCTACGTTTTACAAGGGACTGGAGTTTTCGAAAAGGGGCTCCAGTCCTGACGTTCTTCTCGACTATAAGTGTGCTGGGTTAATAATTCAATAGGGTTGATAGCCTCTGGAGTTCTATTTTAACTAATTAGCTACGGTACATTTAGACGATTGTATGAAGACTAGGAAAGGATAATATTATGTGGTAGATAAAAGGATTGATTGATATAATATGTAACCTTTTAATGGGTAGACATCCTTCCTAAGATGAACATATTCGTCTAATAGTTACCATACTATAATGAAAAGGGCGTATTCGGTACTGAAGGGGTTAATAAGACGTTTCCATCCAACCCAAAACAGCGTGGACAATATACGTATCTGGGTTAAGGGGAGATGAGCGGATTTGTTTGCTCATTTATGCATATTTATATTATTTGTGACAGTGTTGATGTATTACGAACTGTTTGCTCGTTGCTCGAACATGGCAAACACAAGCAAAATACTCGAACAGCAAGTAAACAAAATATTCTAATAGCCCCCAAGACGTCGGATCAAATAGTCACCATGTCGCCCTGTGTATGGGGTGTGGTTTGGCTCTTCCCCCACCTCCCTTCCCTCCGGCCCACTCTACCTTCCTATTCCCTCTCTCCCTCCCTCCCCGCTCCCTTCCCACTTACTCCTTCACTTCCACTTTTTCACCTTTCTTACACTCTCCTTCCCTCCTCTCCCCCTCCCTAATTTCCGTCCCTCCCCCTCCCTCCTTCCCTCCTCTCCCCTTCCCTAATGTCCGTCCCTCCCCCTCCCTCCCTAACCTCTGTTCCCTCCCCCTTCCTCTCAAACGCCCCATCCCCCTCCCTTTCTACACCCTTACTAACTATCCCCCCCCCCCCTCCCCCCCACTTAGTCTAATGACCGTAATGACATCAATCAGCGCTACCGCCTTGTTAATTAAACCCAGGTGTGTGCTTGGGGGTGTGTGTGTTTGTTGGTTGGTTTGGTGTGGCCGATGATTTGGTTAATGTGTTCTGGTTGTTGTTAGTTGTGGTGGAGTTGGTATTGTTGGGGGTGGTAGTTGTTGGTGGTGGTGGTGTTGTTATTGGTGGTGGTGTGTTGTTGTTATTTTTGTTGGGTGTTCTTGTTGTTGCTGGTGGTGGTGTTGTTTTTATTGGTGTTGTTATTATTGTTGGTGGTGTTATTATTGTTGTTGGTGGGGGTGGTGTTGTTGTTATTGTTTTTGTTGGGGGTGGGGGTGTCTGTGTTAATGTTTTTGGTGTGGTTGGTGGTGGCGTTGTTGTTGTTATTAATAATGGTGCTGGTACTGTAGGTTGTATAGTGTTTTAGTCAATTTTTCTCCAGCTGATGATAAATTGGCATGTCCTCATCCTGATCACTCAGCTATTACCAACATTTTGTTGCGAAATATTTTGTTTAGTATGAAAAGTTTGCAATATTAGGAAGTCGAGAGAGAGAGAGAGCAGTTTCATATATTTCCATTAAGTATCGAGAACACAGTTGCTAAGTGATTCAATATACCGTCCGCTGGATAAATGCACTAT
>CM064574.1:8337173-8362173 GCA_032716605.1 Paralithodes platypus | reverse complement strand
TCGAGATTAATGTGTGCATTTTTCGGTAGAAAAATGCTTCCCCCGAAAGTCAGTTCCTCTTAAATTGCAGACACGCTATCCATCGGCAGGAAAAACAATCGACAACTATATAGCACGAAAGATCTTCAAATCGCCAAAGTAAAGGAGCGAATAGCTAAAGGTATCCAAACTAATGAGGCTAAACATGAGGGAGAAGTAGCCTCCCTCCCCCCCTCCCCTTAATTTTGAGAGTGATACGGTCATTCATAAATTCCTGGACTTCATAATTTGTTTGTAATTTTATCATTATGCAAGTATATGTATGTATATCGTGTGGTATAGTTGTAGTGATGGTAGCAGTAAGTCGTGTGGTATAGTGGTAGTGATGGTAGCAGTAAGTCGTGTGGTATAGTGGGAGTGATGGTAGCAGTAAGTTGTGTGGTATAGTGGTAGTGATGGTAGCAGTAAGTCGTGTGGTATAGTGATGGTAGCAGTAAGTCGTGTGGTATAGTGATGGTAGGTGGTAGATGTGGTAGTAGTGGTGTATAGTGGGTGGGATGGTAGCAGTGTGGTGGGTAGTGATGGTAGCAGTAAGTGTTTTATAGTGGTAGTGATGGTAGCAGTAATCGTTGTGGTAGTAGTGATGGTGTAGTGGTCGTGGTAGTGTGGTGATGTTGTAGTATTTGTGGGTGTGGTAGCAGTAAGTCGTGTGGTTTTTTAGTGGTAGTGATGGTATGGTAGTTAGTAGTCGTGTGGTAGTGATAGGTGGAGTGGGTGATGGTAGAAGTTTGTGGTTGTGTGGTAGTTGATAGTAAGTGTGGGTTATAGTGTGTGATGGTAGTGTAGTGTGGTATATGGTAGTGATGGGGGTAGTATGTAAGTGGTAAGTGGTAGGTAGTAAGTTTGGTTAATTTGTAGTGATGGTAGCAGTAAGTTGTGTGGTATAGTGGTAGTGATGGTAGCAGTAAGTCGTGTGGTATAGTGGTAGTGATGGTAGCAGTAAGTTGTGTGGTATAGTGGTAGTAATGGTGGTAGTAAGTCGTGTGGTATAGTGGTAGTGATGGTAGCAGTAAGTCGTGTGGTATAGTGGTAGTGATGGTGGTAGTAAGTCGTGTGGTATAGTGGTAGTGATGGTGGTAGTAAGTGGTGTGGTAATAGTGGTAGTGATGGTGGCAGTAAGTCGTGTGGTATAGTGGTAGTGATGGTGGTAGTAAGTCGTGCGGTATAGTGGTAGTGATGGTAGTAAGTTGTGTGGTATAGTGGTAGTGATGGTGGCAGTAAGTCGTGTGGTATAGTGGTAGTGATGGTGGTAGTAAGTTGTGTGGTATAGTGGTAGTGATGGTAGCAGTAAGTCGTGTGGTATAGTGGTAGTGATGGTGGTAGTAAGTCGTGTGGTAGTGATGGTAGTGATGGTGGTAGTATGTCGTGTGGTATAATGGTAGTGATGGTGGCAGTATGTCGTGTGGTATAGTGGTAGTGATGGTGGTAGTAAGTCGTGTGGCATACTGGTAGTGATGGTAACAGTAAGTCGTGTGGTATAGTGGTAGTGATGGTGGTAGTAACTCGTGTGGTCTACTGGTAGTGATGGTGGTAGTAAGTCGTGTGGTATAGTGGTAGTGATGGTGATAGTAAGTCGTGTGGTATAGTGGTAGTGATGGTGGTAGTAAATTGTGTGGTATAGTGGTAGTAGTGGTGGTAGTAAGTCGTGTGGTATAGTGGTAGTGATGGTAGCAGTATGTCGTGTGGTATTGATGGTGGTAGTAAGTCGTGTGGTGGTAGTGATGGTAGCAGTAAGTTGTGTGGTATAGTGGTAGTGATGGTAGCAGTAAGTCGTGTGGTATAGTGGTAGTGATGGTGGTAGTAAGTTGTGTGGTATAGTGGTAGTAGTGGTAGCAGTAAGTCGTGTGGTATAGTGGTAGTGATGGTAGCAGTAAGTCGTGTGGTATAGTGGTAGTGATGGTAGCAGTAAGTTGTGTGGTATAGTGGTAGTGATGGTAGCAGTAAGTCGTGTGGTATAGTGGTAGTGATGGTGGTAGTAAGTCGTGTGGTATAGTGGTAGTAAGTCGTGTGGTATAGTGGTAGTGATGGTGGTAGTAAGTCGTGTGGTATAGTGATAGTGATGGTGGTAGTAAGTCGTTTGCTATAGTGGTAGTGATGGTGGTAGTAAGTCGTGTGGTATAGTGGTAGTGATGGTGGTAGTAAGTCGTGTGGTATAGTGGTAGTGATGGTGGTAGTAAGTTGTGTGGTATAGTGGTAGTGATGGTGGTAGTAAGTCGTGTGGTATAGTGGTAGTGATGGTGGTAGTAAGTCGTGTGGTATAGTGGTAGTGATGGTGGTAGTTAGTCGTGTGGTATAGTGGTAGTGATGGTGGTAGTAAGTCGTGTGGTATAGTGGTAGTGATGGTGGTAGTAAGTCGTGTGGTATAGTGGTAGTGATGGTGGTAGTAAGTTGTGTGGTATAGTAGTAGTAGTGGTAGCAGTAAGTCGTGTGGTATAGTGGTAGTGATGGTAGCAGTAAGTCGTGTGGTATAGTGGTAGTGATGGTAGCAGTAAGTCGTGTGGCATAGTGTTAGTGATGGTAGCAGTAAGTCGTGTGGTATAGTGGTAGTGATGGTAGCAGTAAGTCGTGTGGTATAGTGGTAGTGATGGTGGTAGAAAGTTGTGTGGTATAGTGGTAGTAGTGGTAGCAGTAAGTCGTGTGGTATAGTGGTAGTGATGGTGGTAGTAAGTCGTGTGGTATAGTGGTAGTGATGGTGGTAGTAAGTTGTGTGGTATAGTGGTAGTAGTGGTAGCAGTAAGTCGTGTGGTATAGTGGTAGTGATGGTGGTAGTAAGTTGTGTGGTATAGTGGTAGTGATGGTAGCAGTAAGTTGTGTGGTATAGTGGTAGTAGTGGTAGCAGTAAGTCGTGTGGTATAGTGGTAGTGATGGTGGTAGTAAGTCGTGTGGTATAGTGGTAGTAGTGGTGGTAGTAAGTCGTGTGGTATAGTGGTAGTGATGGTGGCAGTATGTCGTGTGGTATAGTGGTAGTGCTGGTAGCAGTAAGTCGTGTGGTATAGTGGTAGTGATGGTAGTAGTAAGTCGTGTGGTATAGTGGTAGTGATGGTGGTAGTAAGTCGTGTGGTATAGTGGTAGTGATGGTAGCAGTAAGTCGTGCGGTATAGTGGTAGTGATGGTGGTAGTAAGCGTGTGGTATAGTGGTAGTGATGGTGGTAGTAAGTCGTGTGGTATAGTGGTAGTAGTGGTAGCAGTAAGTCGTGTGGTATAGTGGTAGTGATGGTGGTAGTAAGTCGTGTGGTATAGTGGTAGTGATGGTAGCAGTATGTCGTGTGGTATAGTGGTAGTGATGGTGGCAGTATGTCGTGTGGTAGTGTTGGTAGTAGTGGTAGTGATGGTGGTAGTAAGTCGTGTGGTATAGTGGTAGTGATGGTAGCAGTAAGGCGTGTGGTAGTGTTGGTAGTAGTGGTAGTGATGGTAGTAGTAAGTCGTGTGGTATAGTGGTAGTGATGGTAGCAGCAAGTCGTGTGGTAGTGTTGGTAGTAGTGGTAGTGATGGTGGTAGTAAGTCGTGTGGTATAGTGGTAGTGATGGTAGCAGTAAGTCGTGTGGTAGTGTTGGTAGTAGTGGTAGTGATGGTGGCAGCAGGTCGTGTGGTAGTGTTGGTAGTAGTGGTAGTAGTAAGTCGTGTGGTATAGTGGTAGTGATGGTAGCAGTAAGTCGTGTGGTAGTGTTGGTAGTAGTGGTAGTGATGGTAGCAGCAAGTCGTGTGGTAGTGTTGGTAGTAGTGGTAGTGATGGTAGTAGTAAGTCGTGTGGTATAGTGTTAGTGATGGTAGCAGCAAGTCGTGTGGTAGTGTTGGTAGTAGTGGTAGTGATGGTAGCAGCAAGTCGTGTGGTAGTGTTGGTAGTAGTGGTAGTGATGGTAGTAGTAAGTCGTGTGGTATAGTGGTAGTGATGGTAGCAGTAAGTCGTGTGGTAGTGTTGGTAGTAGTGGTAGAGATGGTGGCAGTAAGTCGTGTGGTAGTAGTGGTTGTACGTCGTGTGTAAGTAGTTTTTTTCTTCAATTCAATATCTTATTTCGTAATATACATAAATTATATACATTACATATACATTTGAAATAGATAAGTTTAAAAAGTGTGATATGGTATATCCAATAGTAGTGGTAGTAAGTCGTGTTGTGGTAGTGGTAGTAGGTAGTAGTGGTAGTGGTATTAGTGGTAGTAAGTCGTGTGGTAGGGCGCAAAAAGAGCTATAAAACAGTGGCGTAAACGGTATTTGCCAAGCACTGAGTTAGCACGAAATGGTAGCATACTATTTACCTGCTACGGTGAAATATGATACTGTGTTTAATGTAGTGTGGATGTGTGGTATTCTGCTATTGTGTGCTAGTGTGGTACCGTTTTTTGTTTTTTGTTTTTTTGCATGAAGGAGACAAAGGTAGAGCTTCCTGTAACAAGTGTCCCCTCAAGATTGAAAAAGTGACAGAGAGCCAAAATCAAGGTACGTTATAGGTAATTTAGGTGTGATGGAAAGAAGTGTGGTGTGTATGTGAAGTGTAGTGAAATGAATAGGAGGAGGAGGAGGAGGAGGTGTTTGTGAGAGTTAGCTGGCTTACTCTCTGTGTAGGTGAGACACTAATAGAAACAGTGGCGGAAGCCAAACAAATGAAACAGGAGTTGCAGCAACTCCTTATATTGATAAAAATATACTTTGAAAAGTAGATAGAATTAATATAAACATCATATGAGGATGATCACTTTATTGACTAGTCAATAAAGTGCTCCTCCTCATATGCTGTTTATATCCTTACGTGGCCTCCCTTGGGTACTGCCCTGCTCGATTGGTGTCTACAATGTTGTACTATAGTGTGCTGTGGTAGTGTGGTAGTGTGCTGTGGTTGTATGGTAGTGTGGTAGTGTGCTGTGGTTGTATGGTAGTGTGCTGTGGTTGTATGGTAGTGTGGTAGTGTGCTGTGGTTGTATGGTAGTGTGGTAGTGTGGTACGGTAGTGTGCTGTGGTTGCATGGTAGTGTGGTAGTGTGCTGTGGTTGTATGGTAGTGTGGTAGTGTGATGTGGTTGCATGGTAGTGTGGTAGTGTGCTGTGGTTGTATGGTAGTGTGCTGTGGTTGTATGGTAGTGTGGTAGTGTGCTGTGGTTGTATGGTAGTGTGGTAGTGTGCTGTGGTTGCATGGTAGTGTGGTAGTGTGCTGTGGTAGTGTGCTGTGGTTGTATGGTAGTGTGGTAGTGTGCTGTGGTTGTATGGTAGTGTGGTAGTGTGCTGTGGTTGTATGGTAGTGTGGTAGTGTGCTGTGGTTGTATGGTAGTGTGCTGTGGTTGTATGGTAGTGTGGTAGTGTGCTGTGGTTGTATGGTAGTGTGGTAGTGTGCTGTGGTTGTATGGTAGTGTGGTAGTGTGCTGTGGTTGTATGGTAGTGTGCTGTGGTTGTATGGTAGTGTGCTGTGGTTGTATGGTAGTGTGCTGTGGTAGTGTGGTAGTGTGCTGTGGTTGTATGGTAGTGTGGTAGTGTGCTGTGGTTGTATGGTAGTGTGCTGTGGTTGTATGGTAGTGTGGTAGTGTGCTGTGGTTGTATGGTAGTGTGGTAGTGTGGTAGTGTGCTGTGGTTGCATGGTAGTGTGGTAGTGTGCTGTGGTTGTATGGTAGTGTGGTAGTGTGCTGTGGTTGTGTGGTAGTGTGCTGTGGTTGTATGGTAGTGTGCTGTGGTTGTATGGTAGTGTGGTAGTGTGCTGTGGTTGTATGGTAGTGTGGTAGTGTGCTGTGGTTGCATGGTAGTGTGGTAGTGTGCTGTGGTAGTGTGCTGTGGTTGTATGGTAGTGTGGTAGTGTGCTGTGGTTGTATGGTAGTGTGTTGTATGGTAGTGTGCTGTGGTTGTATGGTAGTGTGCTGTGGTTGTATGGTAGTGTGGTAGTGTGCTGTGGTTGTATGGTAGTGTGGTAGTGTGCTGTGGTTGTATGGTAGTGTGCTGTGGTTGTATGGTAGTGTGCTGTGGTTGTATGGTAGTGTGCTGTGGTAGTGTGGTAGTGTGCTGTGGTTGTATGGTAGTGTGGTAGTGTGCTGTGGTTGTATGGTAGTGTGCTGTGGTTGTATGGTAGTGTGGTAGTGTGCTGTGGTTGTATGGTAGTGTGGTAGTGTGGTAGTGTGCTGTGGTTGCATGGTAGTGTGGTAGTGTGCTGTGGTTGTATGGTAGTGTGGTAGTGTGCTGTGGTTGCATGGTAGTGTGGTAGTGTGCTGTGGTTGTATGGTAGTGTGCTGTGGTTGAATGGTAGTGTGGTAGTGTGCTGTGGTTGTATGGTAGTGTGGTAGTGTGCTGTGGTTGCATGGTAGTGTGCTGTGGTAGTGTGGTAGTGTGCTGTGGTTGTATGGTAGTGTGGTAGTGTGCTGTGGTTGTATGGTAGTGTGGTAGTGTGCTGTGGTTGTATGGTAGTGTGGTAGTGTGCTGTGGTTGTATGGTAGTGTGGTAGTGTGCTGTGGTTGTATGGTAGTGTGCTGTGGTTGTAGGGTAGTGTGGTAGTGTGCTGTGGTTGTATGGTAGTGTGGTAGTGTGCTGTGGTTGTATGGTAGTGTGGTAGTGTGCTGTGGTTGTATGGTAGTGTGCTGTGGTTGTATGGTAGTGTGGTAGTGTGCTGTGGTTGTATGGTAGTGTGGTAGTGTGCTGTGGTTGTATGGTAGTGTGGTAGTGTGCTGTGGTTGTATGGTACTGTGATGTGGAAGTGTGGTGTGGTTGTATTGTACTGTGGTGTGGTTGTATTGTACTATAGTGTGGTTGTTGTTGTGGTTGTTGTTCCCCAAGCTGCCTGGCCGAACAGCCCCAAGGCCCCGAGCAAGGCCAAGGCCATAACCGAGCGCCCTTACAGAACCCTCCCTGCCGACTACAATAAAGCCTGGGTGACCGAAGCCACTCCATGGCGGGGAGCTGAGGAGGATTGCGGTAGTGTGGTGTGGTACCGTGGTAGACTGATTTTATATTATTTCATTATTTTCATTTGCGGGTGTTTGGTGTTTGGAGTGAAAGTAATTAATAAAGATTATCTAGGAGACTAATAGGCCTATTGTATTACTTTAATTCCCTAAATGGCACGAAAGGTATTAAAATTGGCAAAGTAATGCGAGCGAAAGGTCTCACAACAGCTAAACTAGTTGGGCGAACATTTGAAAATCTCAAACTAATGGGGCTAAGCATGAAGGAGAAGGGAGTCCAGAATAAAAGCAACCCTTAAAATAACTAAGCTCGATTCGATATGGTGTCGTTAACATCCCATTGATCTCTGCCGGCTCAATAATAAGTGGTAGTTGTATGGTGTGTGTGTGTGTGTGTGTGTGTGTGTGTGTGTGTGTGTGTGTGTGTGTGTGTGTGTGTGTGTGTGTGTGTTGTGTGTGTGTGTGTGGTGTGTGTGTGTGTGTGTGTGTGTGTGTGTGTGTGTGTGTGTGTGTGTGTGTGTGTGTGTGTGTGTGTGTGTGTGTGTGTGTGTGGTGTGTGGGTTGTGTGTGTGTGTGTGTGGTCGATGATGGTGTTGTGTGTGTGTGTGGTACGGTAGTGGTCGATGGGTGTGGTAGATGAAGGTGTTGTGTGTGTGTTTGTGGTAGTGGTGGGATATTGTGGTACGGTAGTGGTAGATGAAGGTGTGTGTGTGGTGGAAGAGTGTGGTAGATGAAGGTGTGTGTGTGTGGTAGTGGTGAAAGTGTGTGTGTGGTAGTGGTGAAAGTGTGTGTGTGTGTGCGTGCGTGCGTTTGTGTATGTGTGTGCATTTATATGAGGGTCTGCGTGTAAGTGTGCTCATATATACATTTACTATGTATGTGTGTGTGTGTATGTATGTATGTATGTATGTATGTATGTGTATGCTTACCTGAAATATGTGTGCGTGTGTGTGTACCAATATGTGTGTATACTAGCGTGTGTATTCTTGTCTACATAAAATTCATGTGTGTATCATATTATGTGTATGTATCCACGTGTACATAAACTACATGTGCGTGTGTGTGCGCGTGACGTCAGAACTTAGCAGTGATGATAAATGTCACAAGTAATTGGTAGTGAGACCCTAACAACTCTATCATACTACTACCACTACTACCTTACAACTACCACTACACTACCATACAGCCTTACTACTCTATTATACTACTACCACTACACTACCACACAGCTACCACTACACTACCATACAGCCTTACAACTTTATTATACTACTACCACTACACACCATCTATCTACCATACAACTCTATCCTACTACTACCACTACACTACCACTACCACTACACTACCACTACCATACAACTCTATCATACTACTACCACTACACTACCATCCAACTATATCATACTACTACCACTACACTACCATCCAACTATATCATACTACTACCACTACACTACCATACAGCCTTACAACTCTACTATCATACTACCAAAACACTACCATACCGTCTACCAAACTACCATACACCTCTTCCCTACACACTATCTTACAACTCTATCATACTACTACCACTACACTGCCGTCCTGTCTAGTGTCTACCATATAAGCTACCATACTGACTACCATACAACTATTATCATACTACCACTACATTACCACCCTATAATACAGACTACCATACAGCTACCATACTACCTTACAACTCTATCATACTACCTAAGCTATCATACACTATCACTATCGGCTATCTAAGCTACCATACAGTACCAAATAGAACACTACATTATCTATCTATCTTTCAGCTTTGTACACACACACACACACACACACACACACACACACACACACACACACACACATTAATACGCACATAAAACACTGCAGCATTCTGACAATGCTTACACAAGACTAGAAAAAACGTACATGCCTAAAAAACGATGAACACACGTAGAACAGGCACAGTATCATACGTTCATGTGTGTATCTATATATCTATGTATATGGATATATATGAATCTATCTATTTATATTTATTATCTTTATCTGTCTACTCATCTCTCTATCTACTTATTTATCTATACATATTTATCTATCTATTTATCTAGCTACTTATCTATTTATCTATTTATTTATATGTCTACGTATCTAGTAATTTATCTACTTATGTATTTATCTATCTACTTTCTGTTTATCTATCTACTTATCTATATATCTGTCTACTTATATAATTATCTTCTTAGCTATATTCATTAATATACTTATCTATTAATCTATCTACTTATATATTTATCTATCTACTTATCTATTAATCTATCTACTTATATATTTATCTATCTACTTATCTATTTATATATACCTTTCATCTATATATTTGTCTATATGTCTGTCTATCTGTATGCCTGTATTTGTATCTATCTAGCTATTTATATTTCCATGTACATTTCTATCTGTATGTCTATCTGTCTGTATCTCTCTGTTTCTACCTTCTATTTCTATTATATGTACTTGGCTGTATACTGTATATTTATGTATCTGTTTAGCTTTCTATTTGTTTTACAATATCTCTCCATATTTGGGTATCTATCTATCTACTGTATTTGCCTATATGTCTGGTGTCATATTTATTTAATCATAGCTATATATATCTATCTATACGTGTGTGTGTGTGTGTGTGTGTGTGTGTGTGTGTGTGTGTGTGTGTGTGTGTGTGTGTGTGTGTGTGTGTGTTTAGGTCTAAGGCAGGATTCGAACCGCAGTCAATCAGAATGACATCCCACGCTTTAACCCACTCGACCATGGCTTTATTACCTTTGCATAAACACACTATATTACATTGATATACCGTATATTAACATACATTCTTAATTACATACAAGATAACCAACTCTCTCTCTCTCACACACACACACACACACACACACACACACACACACACACACACACACACACAATTAGCCGTGTACACAAAACAGCATCACATTTGTAGGCGTTGTTTGCTTAATTATGCACAGGTAAACATACGCACACATACTTACATACACATACACACAGACAGACACACTAAGCACACACACTCACCTGTTAACCCTTTCAGTATAACTTAACTTATTCTTTATTTGATCTCTTATATTCTGGCTAGTATGAGACGATTGTATTAAGTTTAGAAAGGGTCTCTGTTAATTAAGGGGAGTTTATTTGTTTTTAGTTTCCTCCCAAGACCTCCACCAAGTTAAACAAAAATACTTTTTGTTTTGGTAGAAACATGTAGAAATAATGCACTGGCCGAATGCCGGTTCCTCCTTAACTGCAGGCTGCTATCGCTCGCCAGGAGACAATCGACACCAAATTAGAAAGGTCTTAAAAAAGACAAAAACATGAATTAAAAGGTCTTAAAATAGACACACTATTGGAGCGAACGTCTTAAAATATAAATACTAGTGGGGCTAAACATGAGGAAGAAGGGGGTCCAGAAAGAAACCCTCCCTCAAGTTTAAGGGATACCGGTAGTTGAAAAAATTACAAATTGACTTTGAAGGGGGTGTCTTTTTAAGCTTGAAGGAGGTCTAGTGAGGAAACTAAACAATATATACCCTATATAAATATACCAACATATAGACCCCCCCCCCCCCCCCCTTAAGGGTCTAGTGAGGAAACTAAACAATATATACCCTATATAAATATACCAACATATAGACCCCCCCCCCCCCTAACTAAACAATATATACCCTATATAAATATACCAACATATAGACCCACCCCCCCCCCCCCTTAAGGGTCTAGTGAGGAAACTAAACAATATATACCCTATATAATATACCAACATGTAGCCCCCCTCCCCCCCCGCCCCTTAAGGGTGGATGGCCGTATTCATTTATGTATAATTTTATTTATTTTATATTAGTTTTCTCCCTAGACCTACATCAAGCTTCCCCCCCCCCCCCCCCCTTTACCCCCGAGACCCTCCTTCAAGATAAATTAGTACATTTGTCGATAGAAACATTTCCCGGCCGAAGGCCGGTTCTTCTTAAATTGCAGGCTCGCTATCGCTCGCCTGGAACAATTCAATACCTAAATTACACGAAAAGTCTTAATATTGACAAAGAAATGGGATGAAAGGTCTTAAAATCGCCAAACTAATGGGCCGATCGTCTTAAAATCTAAAAACCAACGGGGCTAAACAGAAGGGGGAAGGGGGACCAGAAAAACAACCCACCTCCCCTTAAGGGTTCCTGTACTACACCGTGTTCATTATTGGTAGGCCACAAATAACCCCCTCCCACCCCCTCAACCCCTCATAACTTAAAACATATTATGGTAATCGAGCTCCTATGTCAACCATTTGGGAAGAGTTGGCCAGGGAATAGGTGTGGATATACAAGATACAGCCCATGTGTAATCGAGCTCCTATGTCAACCATTTGGGAAGGGTTGGCCATGGAATAGATGTGGATATGCAAGATACAGCCCATGTGTTATCGAGCTCCTATGTCAACCATTTGGGAAGGGTTGGCTAGGGAATAGGTTTACATTTACAGCCCATTTGCTCAAGCTTATTTTATAGGCCTAGTTCAAGAAGTTTGAGATGAAGTGTTGTGAACTTGCTCTCTCTCTCTCTCTCTCTCTCTCTCTCTCTCTCTCTCTCTCTCTCTCTCTCTCTCTCTCTCTCTCTCTCTCTCTCTCTCTCTCTCTCTCTCTCTCTCTCTCTCTCTCTCTCTTCTCTCTCTCTCTCTCTCTCTCTCTCTCTCTCTCTCTCTCTCTCTCTCTCTCTCTCTCTCTCTCTCTCTCTCTCTAAACACACACACCTGAAGCCTCAACCTGTGTGTAATGACTATATTTGCCAAGAGGGGAGGGCTGTGCTTGCGTGTGCCTGCCAGTGTGGTGCCTGCTTCCATGTGCTATTCCACCTACGAGGCATTTTCCGTGCTTTTCAATGTCTGTGAATGTTTATGTGTGCTTTGGAATGCTTGGAATTGAATTGTATGTGCTTTTGAGTGTTTGGAATTTATTGTAATGTGCTTTGGAATGTTTGGAATTGAATTGTGTGTGCTTTTGAATGCTGGGAATGAATTGTGTGTGTTATTCAATGTCTGTGAGTGATTATGTGCGTTTTTGAATGCGTATAATTGTTTGGGTGTGCTTTTCAATGCTTGGAATTGAATTGTTCGTGCTTTTGAGTGCTCGGAATTGAATAATATGTGCTTTTCAATGTCTGTAAGTGATTGTGTGCGCTTTTAAATGCTTGGAATTGAATTGTATGTGCTTTTGAGTGCTTGGAATTTATTATATGCGCTTTTGAATACTTGGAATTTAATTGTTGTTGTTTTTAAGTGTTTGGAATTGATTATATGCGCTTTTGAATACCAGTACTTGGAATTTAATTGTAGGTGTTTTTGAGTGTTTGGAATTGATTATATGCGCTTTTGAATGCTTGGACTTGAATTGTATGTGCTTTTCAAAGTCTGTGAGTGAGCATGTGTGCTTTGAAATGCCTTGAATTGAATTGTATGCGCTTTTGAAGCTTGGAATTGAATTGTTTGTGATTATTTTTGATTTGTGTTATGTGTTTTAACTGTGCTTGCAAAATATTTATTAGTGCTTTTCATTGCTTGTAATGGGTTATGTGTGCTTTTGAATGTTGGGAAATAAGTATGCAGGGTTTTAATTTTGTATATATACCGGTATGTTAAATATTTGTAGTAATTCTATATGCTTTTAAGTTAATTGCATGTGCATTTGAATCTTTAGGTGTGCTTTTAAGTGTTGTGTTGTACTTTAACAGGCTTGAATATGTGTGCATTTGATTAATTATGCAAGTTCATATTTGCTTTATAATGCTTGTGTTTGCTTGGCTGTGCTTCCATGTGCTTTCTGACAATTCATATGTGCTTTTAATAAGTTATGTGTGTTATGTGTTCATTTAGCTGATACAATGTTCTTTCGAATACTGGTACTTGCCAACAGTTCATGTGTTGTTTTTGTATGTCTGTAAGTGAATTTGATTGTTTGTTTTTTTGCTTGGTATTGATTATAATGTGTGTACTTATTGCCTGTACTTATTGCGTTGGCTGACAGAGGTGCCTGGGGGCGATTCATTCGCGGCCACCCCTTCAGGGATCATGACGTCTGGTGGATCACATATATTATGCTTGCATTAATTTCATTGGAGGTGTTTGGTGTTGTGGTGAAATTAATAAAATATAGATTAGATAGATAGACATTAATCGTTCATTTGTGCTTTTGGTTGTTGTTGTTGTTGTTTTGTTGTTGTTGGTTGTGTTTTGAATTGCTGTGATCCTATTAAGAGATTATGTGGGATATAAGTCTGTATGTTACGGGGTATTATGATTGGTATCGTAGGTGTGTGTGTGTGTGTGTGTAGTTTTCGGAATTATGTGTTCATTTAACATATTTATGTCAGTTTTTAAATGGTGCTCTTTATACCCGGGGGTGTTTTATTTTTAACCCAAGATTGAGCCAATTTTCGCAGTCTTTCTTCCACTCAACAGATGGGCTCTGGAGCTCCCTCCCTCAATCTGTCTTTCCCTCACCCTATGATTTAAACTGTTCCAAACTCTGGGTGGGTGTCCGGACATTTTGAGTCTAGCGTACCTTGATTTCGAACCCCTGATAGTCTTTCATTTTTGTTTTTTGTTTTTTTTTGGGTGGGGGGGGGATAGATAGAATGACAGGTAGATATAATTATATGAACATAAGAAAAGGCTATCCCTCGGCTATCCCTTTTTTATCTTCCAACTTCTTTCGCATTGTTTTTGTTATTTTTTAATAGACAGTTTAACATAGCTATGGAAGCAAATAGATATTGATAGATTGATATATAAACATAAATTAACAGAGGTGTTAAAGAGACATGGAGATAGATAGATAGATACACAGATACATATAACTGAATGGATATCCTTTGGCTTGTTATTATTGCCTTTCCCATCTTCCAACTTTTCTGCTCTCTTTTTCTTCTTAGTAGCATGTCTTTTTTCGATCTGCTTCTGTCTTGTTAGTCTTGTTTATTCTTCTGTTCTTCTCGTTCTTCTGCCTTCTTCTTATTATTCTGTTCTTCTTCCTGCTGCTTCTCTTCTTTTTCATGTTTCTTCTTCTTATTATTAGTATTCTCCTCCTCCTCCTCCTCCCCTCTTTCTTCTTCTTCTTATTATTATTATTATTATTATTATTATTATTATTATTATTATTATTAATAATAATATTATTATTATTACTATTATTATCCTAATTATTTGTATTATTATTAGTAATATTATTCTCCTTTTCCTCCTCCTTTTTCTTCTTGTTTCTTCCTCTTCTTGTTCTCTCCTTCCGCCCGACCTTCTCCCCTTACACTCTTCCAATTATCCTTTTTTATTTTGACTCTCTTTCTCTCCCACGCTTTTTATCTCCTTCTTCTCGCCTGTCTTCTTGGGTAAAATTCGCTCCTTCAATTATCCCAGTCTCCGGCTTCCTATCAGCTTTCTTTATTGATTTCTTTGTTTTTCTCCTTCTTATTCTTATTCTTCTTCGTACTTAGGCTATGCTATCTTGATCAATACAAAGGAAGACAAGCATTAATTTGTATAGTGTTGGGTTGCAAATTACAGGTTCGCTATCACTCACCAGGAACACATCGACACCGAAATGGCACAACAGTTCTTATTATGGACAAACACAAAATGGGGCGATAGGTCTTAAGTTCACCAAACTAAGGGGGATAATGTTTTAAATTATCTAAACTGATGGGGCTAAACATAAAGGAGAAGGGGGTTCAGAAAAACAAATTAAAAACCCTCCCCACAATAACATTTCCTCATTCTGCGGGTTCTCAGACTCAACCGGTTCAGGTCTCTATGAAGCTCCTCATATGGTTCTTAACCCTTCTCTCAACTCGCTGCAATGTAGGAGGAACCGGCCATTTTTCTATAGAAAAATGTACAAATTTATCTTGAAGGGGGCTCCTGGGTGTATTTTTTAAAAGTTTGATGGAGGTCTAGGGAGCAAACTAAACAATATATATTTATATACATAAAATAAATACCAATAAGTAAATATATACTAATTAACCCCTCATGTACCGGCTATGTACCGGCTACAGACTATCTTAATTGATCCATTTAGCTACCATATATCCTTCCTAAGCTTCATAAAATCATCTAAATGTAGCTGAAATCAAATGTTTTATTTTTTAATAATTTCACCACAACACCAAACACCTCAATGAAATTAATGAAAGGACATTTATATGATCAACCGAGATTCGAACCCAGGTTATCACACACAGATTTTTGAACACCTTAACCATTACACCACCAAGACGGTTATAAAAGACGTCGCCGGTACAAAAGGGGTCAAAACATACGGTACTGTAAGTCGCCTTAAGGGGAGGCAGACAGTTTTTCTGGACCACTTTCTCCCTCATATTTAGCCCCACTAGTTTTGAGATTATAAGACGTTTGGCCCATTAGTTTGGGGATTTTAACACCTTTCGCCCCATTTCGTTTTCAATTTTAAAACCTTTCGTGCCATTTAGGTGTTGATTATTTCCTGGCGAGCGATAGCGAGCCTGCAATTTTAAGAGGAATCGGCCTTCGGCCGGGACATTTTCTACCGAAAATGTACAAATTTATTCTTGAAGGGGGGTCTAGGGGTGTTTCTAAGCTTGATGGAGGTCTAGGGAGGAAACTAAAAAAATATATGAATAAATGAATTAATAGACCAAACAAACGGTCAGTCTCCCCTTAATAAGCTTACCGGTAGCTCTCCAAAGTCCAAACTGCCCCGTAAGGACCAATAAGGTTTGTTGCAGTTTGTCTTTATTTTGTATTCTTCTCCTCTTCCTCCATACTTTTCTTCTTCCTCCTCCTTCTTTTGTTCTCCCTCCTTATGTTCTTCTGTTCTTCTGTTCTTCCTCGTCCTCCTTCTTCTGTTGTCCCTCCTTCTTCTGTGCTTCCTGTACTATCCCTCCTGTTCTTTCTCGTTCTGTTCTTCCTCTTCCTTCCTCCTCCTCCTTCTGTTCTTCCTTGTTCTTCGTCTGTTCTCCCTCCTCCTCCTTCTGTTCTTCCTATGTTCTTCCTCCTTCTCCTGTTCTTCCTCTTTTCTCCCTCCTCCTTCTTCTGTTCTTCCTCCTCCTTCTGTTCTCCTTCCTCCTCCTTATTCTACTCTTCTCCATCCTTCCTTATATTCTCCTCCTCTTCTCTTCATTATCCTTCCCTTCTTCCTCATCCTTCTTATTTATCCTTCTCCTTCCTTCCTTATATTCTCCTCCTCCTCCTCCTTCTTTATCCTTCTCCTCCTCCTCCTCTTCCCCACCCTCCTCCTCCTCCTAGATTTCCCCTTCTTTTCTCCGTCTTTTTCCCTCCTCTTGTTTCGTCCAATTATCTTTTAACTTTTTCTTAGCCTCTTGTTTTACCTCCTTCCTCGGGGTCTGGTCATCGATTATCCGTTTTCTTTACTCGGTCTTATCTTTATTATTATTATTTTGTTGTTATTATTGTGTTTTTATTATTTTTGTATTATTTGTACTATTGTTGGTAGCGTTCGTTTTCTATTTATCGTTTTGCGTACCGGTACCTTTTTCGCTTGTTATTTTGTCCCCTTTTTGGGTTTTATTAGTTTTGTATTTCATGTTTTGTATTTATTGTATTTTGTACCATTTTCGCGTGTTATTTTGTCCCCCCTTTGTGTTGTATTATTCTTGTATTTTGTATTTCATGTCTTGTATTTTTGTAATACATAGTGTCATTTTGGTATTGGGTCATGCTACTTTTGTACCGTACTCTACATTTTCCTGTGTATCGCACTCTTGTATTGTATTGTATTAGCCATTTTGTATCGTCCAAGTTTTTGTAACTTATTTGATTTTTGTTTTATTTATTTTTTTTTTTTTTTGGGGGGGGTTTGGCCATCGACTATCCGTTTTCTTTGCTGCTTTGTTATTTTGTTTTGTGTATTTTGTATTGCGTCTCTATATTTTGCACTTTTGTTTGTTGTACCTTGCTTGTTATGTTGCCACCAGAGGGTATTGTTATCTCTTATTATTACAACCCAGTGTCTGTGTAGGTTTGTGTGTGCGTGTCAGTGTGGCTGTCTGTGTGTGTGTGTGTTGATATATGTATAGGTGTGTAGGTGTAGTTATGTGTGTGTGTGTCTGTGTGTTTGTAGTGTGTGTGTGTGTAGGTATGTGTGTCTGGGTGTTTGTGCCCACAGACACATATGTATTTGTGTGATTTCAATTGTTTACGAACATACGAATTTACTTTTTACAAGCAATTCAACATGGATCTCGTAGCTCATAAGGTTGTGTCCTACTAAGATGAGCAGCGTGATTATCTCTCTCTCTCTCTCCTCACTCACTCTCTCTCGCACTCACTCTCTCTCTCGCACTCACTCTCTCTCTCTCTCTCTCTCCCCCTCCCTCCCCCCCCTCACATTATGCAGACCCACTCCTGTGCATCCTACACCCACACAAAACTCTCGCTTCATCAACATAAAATATGATTTGAAATTGGTTTATGTCTGTGCTGGCTTGTCTGCTTGTCTGTAGGCTATGTCTGTTTGTCTGCTTCACTGCTTTCTTGCTTGTCTGTCTTCCTGCCTGCCTCACTGTGTTCTTGCTTGCCTGTATGTCTGTCTGTCTGCCTGCCTCACTGTTTTCTTGCTTGCCTACCTGTCAGTCTGTCTGTTTACCTGTCTGAATGTTTTTCTGTCAGTCTACCTGTATGTCTGTCTACCTGTATGTCTGCCTACCTGTATGTCTGCCTACCTGTCTATCTACCTACCTGTCTGTCTGTCTGTCTACCTATCTGTCTATCTGCCTACCTGTCTGTCCGTCTGTCTACCTATGTGTCTGTCATCCTACCTGTCTGTCTGTCTACCTGTGTGATTGGTCTCTCGCTTGCTACATATTGCCGAATGACATAATGCGGAGCTGCATGCCTATATTATGCAACCGATTTAGTCTCCACTGCCACCAATCAAGGGTACAAAAAGGTATTTAAGTCATAATAAATAAAGGTATATATATAAATATAAAGGTATAAATAATTTATAAAGGTAAATAGATAAAAGATATATATAGGCATTGGGTATATTGCCAGTTATTTATCTTTCTATCCTTATATTAGATGGGTTAATCACAACTAATTAATACACCTACGGAGTTTGCATTAATTTTTGCAATAATATTTTAGAAGTGGTTAAGACAATTCATTCGCATTTAGGTATTATATCTTTTCAGTTTGCTCCCTAGACCTCCATCAAGCTTAAAAAGACACCCTCAAGACCCCCATTTGAGACGAATTTGTACATTTTTGGTAGATAAATATCCATTACACGTCAGCTTGCCTGATCGCTATCGGCAGGAAAACAATCTCCCGTACAGCTTAAATGGTATTGTACCATTTTTTAAATTGCCATTCAAAGAAATTGAGGCCGATAATTCTACCCCCACACACACAATACACATACACATACACAAACCACCCACCAAACTCACAAAACGCATAACAAACAACACGCAAGCTATTTTTTCATATCGCCACACAACTCACCAAGAGTGACACGATATCCATCTAACGAACTCCCAATCTTTCTTTTTTAATCCAACAGCTGAGCTCTGGAAACCCCCCCTTCTTTTTTTTCCCCCCCTTTTTTTCCCCTCTTTTCCCCCCTCTCCCTCCCCTAAATACCATCTTTCTCCTCCTCCTAATGATCTTACACATTGCTTCAAACTCCGTTGTGTCCATATATTTGGCTCGACATTTCTGCTTTTTGTCCCTTTTGACTTTTTGGCCCTTCACTCTTTCAACTCTGGGGGAAAAAAGATAGCACACGGCGAAAAAATACCTTACAACCTACTATGTCTAACCTCTGGCGCCTTCTACTTCTACATATATAACAATAAACTGCGGGCTCTTGCCCCCTCATCACCTCTACCTCCCGACTATATATATATATATAATATATATTCTATATATATATATATCCCCATATTAATTAATATATATATACTATATATATATATACATATATACTATATAACCGGTATATGTTATATTGTGTCCTAAAGTGTTCCGTTATTGTTTGTTTCTTAATTACGTTCCACTCGTCGTCTGTCTAGATAGTTCCTGAGTTGGTAATTTTTTTAACCTCCTATACTAATGCACACCCAACCTACTAATCTCTCCTCTCTTCTCGTCCGCTCGCGTCTCTTTCTCTTTCTCTTTTGGTCCCTCTCTCCTCCTTCTCTCTAGGTTAGCAACCTATTATTAAGGACGGAATGTCTAGAAACGATTGCAAGTCTAGTCCCTGTGCCTGGTCTGAGTATCTTTGTAACTATAGCACACACCCACATACTCTAAACTAGGGCTACAAGGCTTATTCCATCGATTATGTGACTGAGCTATGAATACCGGTTGAGAACTTTTAGTCTCTTTTCGTTAGAATACGGTCGTAGGTACGAACGCAAGCTCATTTGTATCTTTTTAAATAATACTTTTTCCGGTAATGGAGTTTGTTTGACCAATGGGGGATTATAGCGAAATGTCATGCTAAATATGAATACAACACGCAACCATGGCTAGAAGTAAGAATTGAAGATTTTCAGCACAGGTGTGTGTGGAAACTTTTCCACAAAAAGGTATGTTCTACCTGGAACAAACTTCCTCAAAAATTGTAATCACAAGCACTCCATCCATTTAGATTTTAGAGTATCTCCCCGGAATGGGCAGCAAGGTTTATTTAAATAATATATAATCTTTGTAATACACACACACACACACACACGCACACTCACCCTGCAGTTCAGTCTACCAGAAGTTTACGCATAAAAGGGATAATTTTTTCTCTTGTCCTGTCTCCTTGTTTTCTGGTGAGAGAGAGAGAGAAGAGAAGAGATATAGGGGGGGGGGGAGTGAGAGTGACCCCTCGTGAGAAGAAATTGAATCAGAATCAAGACGCATTAGATCACGGTCTTCTCTCTCTCTCTCTCTCTCTCTGTGGCTGAATATATAATATATCGTCGTGTATTTGACTCGGATTAGGCTATGTGACGTAAATAATTTTTGACGTTAATCTATTTTTGTAATATTATATACCGTATAATTATATACTGTATATATATATATATACTGTATATATATATATATATATAAAATATAATATATATATATATATATAATATATACCTATCTATTATATATATAGATGAATTAAATAATATGATAGTAAAAAGGCCAGGTACATAAATTTTCTTTAATCCATAATGACGAGGTTGAAAGAAAATGGCCAATTTCTGCATTGGAAATGTTATTTATTTCCAAAGTTTCCCAGGTCTCTGTTTAATGGAGTTTTTCCGCCGGGTGGCGGAAGTAGAGTGAAATGAGATGGAGCACAATTTCATGGTGGTACAGGGTTTACATAAATGTACATGATGATAACAGGAATATACGACGCTTGGTTCAACTGGACAACCAGCATTATCAAGTCAGGGTAGAATGATATAAAAGGTTAACAGGAAGGGTATATATAGAGTGTGGAGGATCAGAGGAGGCGGAAATCAGGGGCAAAAGTCTCCTATGGTGGAGGGGTATTCTAGGAGTGCAAAAGGGGGAACCGCTGGCTTCACGCAGGACGCACTGGATGCGGGAATGGTGTGGTCGGGTGGGGGCGGGGTCAAAGCTGAATTGGCTAGCGTGTCGAGGGGCGGTGGCCTAATTTGTGTGTTCGGTGTGGTGCCGGCGGAAGAAACCGACGCTGAAGGATGGTAGCCGCGGGGGGCTGGCGTCAAGGGCAAGCCCCTAGGAGTGTCTTTTTTGCGAACTTTTTTATGGGTACCATCGAGGAAAGAGCTCCTAGCTGCCCAACGACCCGCCGTCTCCTGTAGATAATGTGGATGGAGCATCCTTCGTGCAAAATCAAGAACCTCCACGGAAACTACAGGGAACTCCAGCGTCCGCTTCATGACCTCCTCCGGACTTAAATCACCTTTGAAAAATCTAACAATGGACCAACTCCCCTTCCTCGACATCCTCGTAAGCTCTGAAACGGACCATGGGTTCAAAACCACCGTCTACACCTAAACCAACTAACACAGGACAATGCCTCAACGGCGATAGTGAATGCCCCTCGCCGTATCTCTTCTATCCTCCATCTCCGCCTGTGTAAGGAGAGCCCTCACGCACTGCTCTACCTGGGCCGACACCCACCAGGAACTAGAAAGACGATCCCAAGTTTTTAGTGAATAATGGATACTCCAACATCCGACATATCCAGCACCATCAACCACCATCTTGAAAAATGGGTTTTTTACACCCAAAGCCCCCTCCCAACATTGACACCCCCAATGAAATTAAGATCTTCTACCCAGCAATTACAATGTCCTCTGAACACAAAATGACGAGGGCCGTCTTAAAAGGAAAATAATCTCCAAGCATGTCCAACCCAACCAACCCGGAAAAACAAAATTCAAATTAATAATTTAATTACAAAATCCCCCAAGACCTCCAACCTCGTTCTCCGCAACAAACCAGCTTCCACCAAGATAACAGAGCCCGATGACCGACGATCACGTCTTTTACCAACATTACCTGTAATTATGAGGACTGTGGAACGTTCATTCCTATATTGGTCATGACGCCAGACTCGTCTTTCACTTCGGTTAACTCATTCACCTTCAGGCTGGAGCCATCAAAGACCACTATCTCACCCCAACCACCCCCCACGTCACACGCAACGAGTTAGAGAAACACACCACCATTACTCGATAAAGAAAGTGACCCAAATGAGGATTACCTATACTCAGAAGCGTTATATATCCTAAGCCTTACATCCTAACTATCAAACAACCAAACTCCTAGACCTTCAGATCCTTCCTTCTGCCCAAAAAGGCCCCCCCACCTACCCTACAGGACCTAACGCCCCCCCCCCTCCTCGCCCCCCGGTTGCCCCTTGATGCAGCCCCCCGCGCTACCTCCTTCCCTTTCGTCCTCCGCCGGCGCCACCGCAACGGACCACACAACTTAGGCCCCGCCCCTCGACACGCAGCCAATTAGCTTTTGACCCCGCCACCCGACTCAACAACCATCCCCGCATCCAGTGCGCCTGCGTGAAGCGGTTCCCACCTTTTGCACTCCTAGAATACCCCTCCACCATAAGGAGACTTTTGGGGCCCCCCTGATTTTCGCCTTCCTCTGACTCCTCCAACCTCTATAATTATATTATTAACCCTTCCTGTTTACCTTTTATATCATTCTACCCTTACTTGGATAATGCTGGTTGTCCAGTGAAAAGCGTCGTATATCCTGTATCATCATGTACATTTATGTAACCCTGTACCACCATGAATTTTGCTCAATCTCATTCATCTACTTCCTTGCCGAGACCCAGCCGAAAAACTCATCAGAAGCGACCTGGAAACTTTTGAATAATAAAATTTCCAACGCAGAAAATTGCCGATTTCTTTCAAACTCGTATGTATTAAAGAATATATTATATATTAAATATTATATATATATATATATATATATATATATATATATATATATATATATATATATATATATATATACAGTATATCGCAGCAATTAGCTTACAAATAAACCTAATTAATTAAATCAATGAAGCTCATGAATACATTTGGCACTCCAAGAATTTGAACCTAGGATACTCGCACCGAAATTCAGTGCACTATAATCATTACGCTGTCAAGACAGATATTCCAGTACTATTTATAATATAAGACCCTATAGTAACAGATATCGACCAACCTCCTCAATATTGGAGTCACTATATAGTCTATTTGCTGTAAGTAGGCGAAAAATCATGGCCTCCAACCTCTGTAACTCAAAAACGACTAGAGTAATCGAGCTAATATTGCTATCATTTGGAAAGAGTCAGTCAAGGAATAGATGTGGAAATTTAGAGCCAATTTGCTCTAGCCCTTTTTGAGTTACAGAGGATATAGGTCATGATTTCTCGCCTACTTACAGCGAATAAACTATAGTATCGTTAGCTTCTCCTTACCTTCAGATACATCCATATATATATATTTTTTTTTAGTTTCCTCCGTAGACCTCCCTCAAGCTTATTAAAACACCCGCTCAAGACTCTACTTCAAGATAAATTTGTACATATTTCGATAGAAAAATGTCCCGGCCGAAGGCCGATTCCTCTTATATTACAGGCTCGCTTTCGCTCGCCAGGGGAAAATCGTCGCCTAAATGGCACGATAGGTCTTAAAATTGGCAGAAATGGGGCGAGAGTTATTAAAATCTGGTGCGAACGTCATAAAATCTCAAAAGCAATGGGGTTAAACATAAGGCAGAGAGGGGTCAAGAAAAAAAATCCCTTAAGTGGAAATCTCCCCTAAAAATTAAAGACAGGTTGATCTCTCTCATGGTAGGGAGGGAGAGGTGATAGTGATGATGGTGATAGTGGTAGTAGTGGTAGTGATAGTGGTAGTAGTGGTGGTGATAGTTGTAGTAGTGGTAGGGTGTGTTTAAGTTACAGGTTGATCTTTCTCATGGTAGGGAGGGAGAGGTGATAGTGATGATGGTGATAGTGGTAGTAGTGGTAGTAGTGGTGGTGATAGTTGTAGTAGTGGTAGGGTGTGTTTAAGTTACAGGTTGATCTTTCTCATGGTAGGGAGGGAGGGAGAGGTGGGTTATGTGTTGTGATAGTGATAGTAGTGGTGACAGTGGTCTGGTTTGACACCCAGATAGTGATAATAGTGCTATTGATGATGGTGATAGTGGTGTCATTGATGATGGTGATAAGAGTTAATGGTGATGGTAATAGTGGTGTTATTGGTGGTGAAGATAGTAGTGGTGATATTTATGATGGTGATAGAGGTAATAGTGATGGTAATAGTGTTTTGTTTATGGTAAAGATGGTAGTGATGTTATTGATGATGGGGATCGTCATAGTGGTGTTATTGGTGATGGTGATAGAGGTAATAGTGATGGAAATAGTGGTGTAATTGATGGTGAAGATGGTAGCGATGTTATTGATGATGGTGTTAGTGGTAGTGATATTATTGATGATGGTGATAAGAGGTAATAGTGATGTAATTAATGGTGAAGATGGTAGCGATGTTATTGATGATGGTGATAGTGGTAGTGATGTTATTGATGATGGTGATAAGAGGTAATAGTGATGGAAATAGTGGTGTAATTAATGGTGAAGATGGTAGCGATGTTATTGATGATGGTGATAGTGGTAGTGATGTTATTGATGATGGTGATAGAGGTAATAGTGGTGTAATTAATGGTGAAGATGGTAGTGATGATATTGATGATGGTGATAGTGGTAATAGTGATGGTAATAGTGGTGTAATTAATGGTGAAGATGGTAGTGATGATATTGGTAATGGTAGTGGTGTTATTTAATGATGGTAGTGGTGTTATTTAATAATGGTGATGATGGTAGTGATGATATTGATGGTGGTAGTGGTATTATTGTTGATCGTGATCGTGATAGTTATGGTAATGGTTTTATTGATGATGGTGATAGTCGTGTTATTGGTAGGTGTGGTGGTGGCAGTGGCTCTGATGATTAAGTTAGGTGGGTTTTAAAGATGAAGGTTGATCTCTCTCATGGAAGGGAGGGAGGGAGAGGTGGGTTGGATGCTCTTAGTAACAGGACAACCATTTATTCCTCTCTTCTTTCATTTCATCGAAGGAGACGTATGGATAAAGCTTGACAGATAGATAGATAAGATAGATAGCGGGAGAGATAGGTAGATTAAATAGATGAAGGTACGATTGTATAGGTAGATCGATTTTTTATATAAATCAATCGAATGAGATGGAGAATATAGCTTGATAGATATACTGTATAGATAGATAAATATATTATATACGGTATACACATGGATAAGTAGATAGATTATACATATGGATAGATAGATAGGTAGATAGATAAATAAATAGATAGATATTTGAGTAGGTAGATGGATTGTATATATGGATAGATAGCTAGTTAGATAGATAGATATACGAATAGCTAGGTAGATAGATTATAAATATGGATAGAGTCCCGCCCGGCCTTAGACCTTAATCCCTGCATCCCTGCCACGCCCGTGTTT
>CM064574.1:8289591-8337073 GCA_032716605.1 Paralithodes platypus | reverse complement strand
AGGATTCACCACTCAACTTTGGGTCTGTCTAACTCTGAGACCCTCTATGTATCTTTTTAGCACCATCTTTTCAACAGTAGTGAATAGCTAGTCCATCCACCAACTAGTTTCACCTTTAGGTGAGCAGTAAGGATTTGTATAAAGTTTATTTCCCTAGCCAGGTTGCCGACCGAGGCTGACGAATCTCATCCATCCGTATTTCAATAAGATTGTCTCCCCTAGATAGGTTGCCGAGCAAGGCTAATGAGTCCCATCCATGTGGAACTTCATAAGGTAGTCTCCCATAGATGGGTTGCTGACCAAGGCTTACAATTCCCATCCATCCAAATATTCACTTTATACAGATATACTTCGTATACTGTATACACTTCGTATACGGTAAGGCATCTAAATGGACCAATGTAAGTAGCGGGGTACCCCAGGGATCGGTACTAGGACCAATTCTCTTTCTAATTTACATCAACGACATAGCTGAGGGTCTCACCTGCACAATCTCAAAATTTGCTGACGATACAAAAATTGCAAATAGCGTACTCTCAAAAGAACAAGTTGACGATATGCAACACAATCTAGATAAATTGTCATGTTGGGCCCAAATTTGGCAAATGAGTTTCAATGCGGATAAATGTAAAGTACTACATGTCGGATACCTAAATGAGAAAGCAAACTATTCGATGAATGGCACTCCGCTTAAGAATGTAAACAGAGAAACTGATCTGGGAGTAACAATATCGAGTAACCTAAAACCGAGTCAACAATGTTCAGAAGTTGTTAAGAAGGCAAACAAAATAATTGGCTTTATAGGCAGGTCATTTGAGCATAAATCCAAAGAATTTATCCTAACCCTTTACAATTCCTTAGTCCGCCCTCTTCTGGAATACTGCGTTCAATCCTGGTCCCCCTATCAACCAAAAGATATAAACAAGCTAGAACGAGTTCCACGTAGTTTACCAAAATGATACCTAGCCTAAAAGAACAAACCATACGAAAGCGTCTTAGAGAATTAAATCTATTTCCTTTAACCCAGCGCAGATTAAGAGGCGACTTAATTCAAGTGTTCAAAATCATCAAAGGCATCGACAATATGAACTGTAGTAAGTACTTCACTATCGACCAATCTAATTACACGCGGGGAAACGGTTGCAAAATTATTGGTAAATCTTTTAACTCGCACGAATCTAAGAATTTCTTCTTCAATCGAGTTGTCAACTTGTGGAATGGGCTCCCCCGAGACGTTATAGACTGCAGCACCGTTGATTCATTTAAATTCCGCCTAGACAAATATCTCGCATCAAACCCGCGACTGACTGCGTTTGTAAATGAATAACTTTATCCTCCCCTCAGTTACTAACCCCTATGTCCCCTACTAACTTCCTAGTCCTGCCACGTTAGTGGCAGTGCAGTAGTTCCCTTTCCAATGTTCCCTTACCCACTCTAAACCACTGTTTGGACACTTGATCCTCAGTGTTTTGGCGGACAAGCAGCCTAGAAGGGTCACTAGATCTGTTGTTGCTTGATTTCCTTTGTACTCCTTTGTACTCCTTTGTACTGTACATACATACACATTTCACTCTTTTACAAAAATATACTATACAGTATATACCGAATATATATATAATTATATGCTCACTCTTTCACACAGACACACACACACGTCCACTGCACCATAATACAATTCTCGCGTCCTACACAATAATTTCTGAGCGCCAGCCAGTATTCCGGCGTCCTGCACACCTCGTCATTATCATCAACACCTAAACAACTACACTGATACAATACACCCCCATTATTAAACCACGGGAACATATATTAGGAAATGTATATAGAAATTTGAATTAAAATGAAGAAATAGTATGTGGCTTAACAAAACATAGAGCAAAAAAGGATAAAGAAATATTGAACGTATCACCAACACTTAAGGGGAGGTGTTTAGTTCCTCCCTAAACTTCCATCAAGCTAAAAATTACACTCCCTATACCCCCTTTCAAGATAAATGTGTACATTTTTCGGTAGAAAAATGTCCAGGCCGAAGGCCGGTTCCTCTTAAATTACAGGCTCGGTATCGCTCGCCAGGAAAAAATCGACACCTGAATGACAGGAAAGGTCTTAAAATTGACTGAAATGGGGCGAAAATCGCCAAACGAATGGGGCGACTGTCTTAAAATCTCAAAAGCAATGAAGCTAAACATGAAGGAGAAAGGGGTCCAGAACAAAATCCCTGAAGTCGATATCTCTCCTTAAATGACTAAACTGATACACTACACATCAATTAGTAAACCATTGAAATAAATGGTAACAATTGGAAGAAAGAGTGAATACTATTTTTCACCAACCCACCAAGTAACTTACAAATAAACCCAAATAATGAAATCTATGAAAGAAATGACATAAAAAAGTGCATCAAACGATAATATACGGTCATGAACAACTACAATGATACGCGACACAGGACACTTAAGGGAGCCCACCTCGCTTTTATTCACTTTCTCTCTCTCTCTCTTTGGCTTGTATCTATTTGGCCCCATTCAGGCTACTGTTTTAAGAAGTTTACCCCCATCCAGGTGTCAATATTTTTCTGGCGAGCGATAGCGAGCCAGCATATATAATATATTATATATAATATATAATATTCCCAGCTTTCGGCCGGGAATATTTTCTATATTATAATGTGCAAATTTAGCTTGAAGGGGGTTTGGTGTGCATTTATTATATTTTTAAGAACATCTGGAAGGTTTATTTATTGTATATACTTATTTTTTTATTTTGAGCCTATTGGGGATACTTTAAATCCTTTGTTACCATCAGGGGTATTTAGAAACATTTAGTTTAGTTGCTTCAACCTCTGCAGTTGTCTTTTGAGTTAGCTGTGGGCAGAAAACTAATTTTGGAGAGGTAATTATAAGTGTAAGCGAAGTCTATTTCTTATTGCTAATCTGGCAACCTCTGCGCCATATGTGCGTGAAAGGGTTAAGCCTAGGGAAAAAATTGTGAAACATTGCTCAAAAATGACAAAAGCAAGTAATTAACTCTTCAATATTTAGTAAACATAATATCTTCGCCCACAAGACCATGAGATATATATTAGGCACCTCTATTAGATATATATTAGGCACCTCTATTATATATATATTCGGCACCTCTATTAGATATATATTAGGCACCTCTATTAGATATATATTAGGCACCTCTATTAGATATATATTAGGCACCTCTATTAGATATATATTAGGCACCTCTATTAGATATATATTAGGCACCTCTATTAGATATATATTAGGCACCTCTATTAGATATATATTAGGCACCTCTATTAGATATATATTAGGCACCTCTATTAGATATATATTAGGCACCTCTATTAGATATATATTAGGCACCTCTATTAGATATATATTAGGCACCTCTATTAGATATATATTAGGCACCTCTATTAGATATATATTAGGCACCTCTGAGATATATATTAGGCACCTATTAGATATATTATATTAGGCACCTCTATTATAGATATATATTAGGCACCTCTATTAGATATATTATATTAGGCACCTCTATTATAGATATATATTAGGCACCTCTATTATATATATATTAGGCACCTCTATGAGATCTATATTAGGCACCTCTATTATACATATATATTAGGCACATCTATTATATATATATTAGGCACCTCTATGAGATCTATATTAGGCACCTCTATGAGATCTATATTAGGCACCTCTATTAGATAATATATTAGGCACCTCTATTAGATAATATATTAGGCACTTCTATTAGATAATATATTAGGCACCTCTATTAGATAATATATTAGGCACCTCTATTAGATAATATATTAGGCACCTCTATTAGATAATATATTAGGCACCTCTATTAGATATATATTAGGCACCTTTATTATATATATATTAGGCACCTCTATTATATATATATATTAGGCACCTCTATTATATATATATTAGGCACCTCTATGAGATATATATTAGGCACCTATTAGATATATATTAGGCACCTCTATTAGATATATATTAGGCACCTCTTAGATATATATTAGGCACCTCTATTAGATATATATTAGGCACCTCTATTAGATATATATTAGGCACCTCTATTAGATATATATTAGGCACCTCTATTAGATATATATTAGGCACCTCTATTAGATATATATTAGGCACCTCTATTAGATATATATTAGGCACCTCTATTAGATATATATTAGGCACCTCTATTATATATATATTAGGCACCTCTATTAGATATATATTAGGCACCTCTATTGGATATATATTAGGCACCTCTATGAGATATATATTAGGCACCTCTATGAGATATATATTAGGCACCTATGAGATATATATTAGGCACCTCTATGAGATATATATTAGGCACCTCTATGAGATATATATTAGGCACCTCTATTAGATATATATTAGGCACCTCTATTAGATATATTATATTAGGCACCTCTATGAGATATATATTAGGCACCTCTATGAGATATATATTAGGCACCTCTATGAGATATATATTAGGCACCTCTATGAGATATATATTAGGCACCTCTATGAGATATATATTAGGCACCTCTATTATATATATATTAGGCACCTCTATTATATATATATTAGGCACCTCTATTAGATATATATTAGGCACCTCTGAGATATATATTAGGCACCTCTATTAGATATATATTAGGCACCTTTATTATATATATATTAGGCACCTCTATTATATATATATATATTAGGCACCTCTATTATATAAATATTAGGCACCTCTATGAGATATATATTAGGCACCTCTATGAGATATATATTAGGTACCTCTATTAGATATATATTAGGCACCTCTATTAGATATATATTAGGCACCCCTATTAGATATATATTAGGCACCTCTATTAGATATATACTAGGCACCTCTATTAGATATATATTAGGCACCTCTATTAGATATGTATTAGGCACCTCTATTAGATATGTATTAGGCACCTCTATTAGATATATATTAGGCACCTCTATTAGATATATATTAGGCACCTCTATTAGATATATATTAGGCACCTCTATTAGATATATATTAGGCACCTCTATTGGATATATATTAGGCACCTCTATTGGATATATATTAGGCACCTCTATGAGATATATATTAGGCACCTCTATGAGATATATATTAGGCACCTCTATGAGATATATATTAGGCACCTCTATGAGATATATATTAGGCACCTATGCGATATATATTAGACACTTCTATTAGATATATTATATTAGGCACCTCTATTGGATATATATTAGGCACCTCTATTAGATATATATTAGGCACCTCTATGAGATATATATATTAGGCACCTCTATTATATATATATTAGGCACCTCTATTAGATATATATTAGGCACCTCTGAGATATATATTAGGCACCTCTGAGATATATATTAGGCACCTCTGAGATATATATTAGGCACCTCTTATATATTATATTAGGCACCTCTTATATATTATATTAGGCACCTCTATTAGATATATATTAGGCACCTCTATTAGATATATATTAGGCACCTCTATTAGATATATATTAGGCACCTCTATTAGATATATATTTGGCACCTCTATTCAGATGGGAAGTAAAATGGAGACGAACGTAACGAAATTATATAAAGTGTAATAAATTTATACAATGATAGCAGAATACATCTTAAGGGGAGGTTTCTAGTTTGTTTCCTACTCCTCCAGCAGTCATAAAATTTCACCCCCTTGACCCACTTTCAAGATAATTTTTTACATTTTTCGGTAGAAAAATGTCCCGGCCGAAGGGCGATTACTCTTAAATTACAGTCTCGCTATCGCTCGCCAGGATAAAATCGACACCTAAATGGCACGAAAGGTCTTAAATTGACAGAATGGGGCGGAAATTCTTAAAAATCACCAAACTAATGGGGCAAACTTCTTAAAATCTCAAATGCAATGGGGCTAAACATAAGGGATAAAGGGGTCGAGAAAAAAATCCCTCAAGTGGAAATCTCCCCTTAACCTTACTATAATCTATTCGCTGTAAATAGGAGAGAAATCATGACTTCTAACCTCTGTAACTAAGAAAACGACTAAAGTAATCGAGCTAATATTTCTACCATTTGGGAAGAGTCCGTCAAGGCATAGATGTGGAAATTGACAGCCAATTTGCTCAGCCCTTTTTGAGTTACAGAGGAAAGAGGTCATGATTTATCGCCTACTTCCAGCGAATAGACTATATCAATACCTAAACAACTGCACTGCTACACTACAAAGTAATTATTAACCACTTGATGATTGTGACTAGTTTTGATAGTTTCTTCTGGCTATCAATAGAAGATTTTATACAGCTCAGAGAGGATCGGTGTGAATTAAGAGGGTAAAGACTCAATTAACCCTCTGACTCCCATATACCCTTCCTACTCTAAATAAAATCGTCTAATAATAGCCAGAATAAACTGTCAAAATGCGTCATAATCCTCAAGGTGTTAAGGGAGCCCATCTCGCTTTTTTTTTATCTTTCTCTCCCTCTTCCTTTGGCTTGTATCCATTCGGTCCTATTCAGCCTACTGTTTTAAGACTTTACCCCCATCCAGGTGTCAACAATTTCCTGGCGAGCGGTAACGATCCAGTATATATATATTTTTGTTTTGACAGCAAGCTAAATGTGTAAATTTTTTGATAGAAAAATTTCTCCGGCGAAGCCGGATTTCTCCATACAATACTGGCTCGCTTTCGCTCGCCACGAACAAATCGAAACTTGGATGGGGATAAACGTCTTAAAACAGTTGACAGAATGGGGCTGAATTGATACAAGCCAGGGAAAGCGAGAAAAGGAGAGAAAAAAACAAAAAAACGGTGACCCCCCCCCCCCTTAAAGCCTCGGAATATATTAGGAAAAGGTATATAATTTGATGGTAAAACGGGACACAGATCATGAGGTATTTACATAACATATAATAACAACATATAATAACATAACATATAATAACATAACATATAATAACATAACATATAATAACATAACATAACATATAATAACATAACATAGAATAAACATAACATATAATAACATAATATATAATAACATAACATAATACATAACATATAATAACATAACATATAATAACATAACATATAATAACATAACATATAATAACATAACATATAATAACATAACATATAATAACATAACATAATAACATCGCATAGAATAACATAACATGACATAATAACATCGCATAGAATAACATAACATAACATAATAACATCGCATATAATAACATAACATAGAAGAACATAACAGAATAACATTAACATTACATAGAATAACGTATAATAACATAACATATAATAACATAACATAGAATAACATTAACATTACAAATAATAACATAACATAACAGAATAACATAACATATAATAACAACAGAATAACATTAACATTACAAATAATAACATAACATATAATAACATAACATATAATAACATAACATATAAAAACATAATAACAAATAATATAACATAGAATAACATAACAGAATAACATAACATATAATAACATAACAGAATAACATAACATATAATAACATAACATATAATAACATAACAGAATAACATAATAACAAATAATAACATAACATAGAATAACATAACATATAATAACATAACATAATAACATAACATAGAATAACATTACTATAACTCCGTAGTATGAAAACATATTAAGGGGGTACTACTTGGTTTTCATGGACCCCCTTCTCCCTCATGTTTAGCATATTAGTTATGAGGTTTTAAGACGTTCGTTCCGTTAGTTTGGCGAATTTGAGAAATTTCGCCTCATTTTGTATTTAACATTAAGACCTTTCGTGCCCTTTAGGCGTCTATTTTTTCGAAAATAGCTTTCGAGCGAAAGCGAGCCTCTAATCTTAGAAGGAATCGGCCTTCGGCCGGGACATTTTTCTACCGAAAAATGTACACATTTACCTTGAAAGGGGTTCTAGGGGGTGTTTTTCTAAGTTTAATGGAAGTCTAGCGAGGAAACTAAAAAATCATTAAATATATAAATATATAACCCAAAAATCAAGTACTACCTCCTTAAACGTATCTTCAACATCTAAACAAATACACTGTTAACCCATTCAGTACCGGGGACGTCCTTTTCAGCATATTCTGGGAACTATTAGAAAATATTATTCAGCATAGGAAGAACCTCTAGCCATAATATGGCTTCACACTATCTCAACCTGCCCTTATAATTAACACAGATCCTTCCTCAGCTGCATAATATCGTCTAAAAATAGCTAGAATAAAATATAGCATGTCGCTGGTACTCAAAGGGTTAAACTAGGAAACAAATAAATGCCTTAAGTAATGAAAGAAGATGGTAGGAAAATAGATGGTACATATGGGAGAAGCAAAACGTGGCAATACAAAACATAGCAAATAATATATTTTTATTAATTTAAATCCAACACCAAACACCCCCAATGAAATGAATGAAAGCATGTGATTCGCCGGGATTCGAACCTGGGTTACCATACACTGATTTTTAAACACTAACCATTACACCATCAAAACAGTTATAGGTTTATGCCCAAGCCTACGACTTATTATCCATTCTCGAAATTAATCTATTCATGTACATATTCCCAACTGCGCTATGGTAGCCTAATGGTTAAGCGAGAGGAAAG
The DNA here is from genome assembly GCA_032716605.1 of Paralithodes platypus. NCBI lineage: Eukaryota > Metazoa > Arthropoda > Malacostraca > Decapoda > Lithodidae > Paralithodes > Paralithodes platypus. The sequence continues at coordinate 8,328,359 of CM064574.1, read as the reverse complement.
GGTATTCATGGGGCACAGATCGTATAGACCGACCTCGCTACAAAATATCCCTGAACCTAATGACCATCTACTATTATTGATTTAACTCCAATAACAATAACCGAGAACAACATTAATTGAACAACATAGCAGAAAAATCACACCATCAACACTAAACAATACTACTACACATTATTACAGCCTGGGGAAATGATTAAGGAAAGATGATATGAAGGTACAAAGGAGTACAAAGGAAATCAAGCAACAACAGGTCTAGTGACCCTTCTAGGCTGCTTGTCCTCCAAAACACTGAGGATCAAGTGTCCAAACAGTGGTTTAGAGTGGGTAAGGGAACATTGGAAAGGGAACTACTGCCCTGGAACTAATGTCCGTGGCAGCATTAGGAAGTTAGTAGGGGACAGATGGGTTAGTAACTGAGGGGGGGATAAAATAAAGTTATTCATTTACAAACGCAGTCAGTCGCGAGTTTGATGCGAGATATTTGTCTAAGCGGAGTTTAAATGAATCTACGGTGCTGCAGTCTATAACGTCTCGGGGAAGCCCATTCCACAAGTTGACAACTCGATTGAAGAAGAAATTCTTAGATTCGTGTGAGTTAAAAGATTTACCAATAATTTTGCAACCGTTTCCCCGCGTGTAATTAGATTGGTCGATAGTGAAGTACTTACTACAGTTAATATTGTCGATGCCTTTGATGATTTTGAACACCTCTTAATCTGCGCTGGGTTAAAGGAAATAGATTTAATTCTCTAAGACGCTCTTCGTATGGTTTGTTCTTTAGGCTAGGTATCATTTTGGTAACTCTACGTTGAACTCGTTCTAGCTTGTTTATATCTTTTTGGTAATAAGGGCACCAGGATTGAACGCAGTATTCCAGAAGAGAGCGGACTAAGGAATTGTAAAGGGTTAGGATAACTTCTTTGGATTTATGCTCAAATGACCTGCCTATAAAGCCAATTATTTTGTTTGCCTTCTTAACAACTTCTGAACATTGTTGACTCGGTTTTAGGTTACTCGATATTGTTACTCCCAGATCGGTTTCTCTGTTTACATTCTTAAGCGGAGTGCCATTCATCGAATAGTTTGCTTTCTCATTTAGGTATCCGATATGTAGTACTTTACATTTATCCGGATTGAAACTCATTTGCTGCCCAACATGACAACTTATCTAGATTGTGTTGCATATCGTCAACTTGTTCTTTTGAGAGTACGCTATTTGTAATTTTTGTATCATCAGCAAATTTTGAGATTGTACAGGTGAGACCCTCATCTATGTCTTTTATGTAAATTAGAAAGAGAATTGGTCCTAGTACCGATCCCTGGGGTACCCCCGCTACTTACATTGGTCTATTTAGATGCCTTACCGTTTATGACTAATCCTTGCTTTCTGTCGCTGAGGCCAATTTTCTATCCATTTTAACACACCGTCTTGTATTCCATGCGCTTTTAGTTTTATCAATATACGTTTGTGGGGAACTTTGTCAAAGGCCTTTTGAAAATCAAGGTGTATAATATCTACAGCTTTACTCTCATCGTAGAGGTTGAGAATATCGTGGAAGAAGTCTAAGAGGTTTGTTAAACAGGAACTTTTTTTTACGAGAGCGGTGTTGAGTATCTTTAAGTAAGTTATTTGCCTGTAAGTGATTTAAGAGTGTCTCTTATGACCGTTTCTAGCATTTTACATACAATTGAGGTTAAGCTAATTGGTCGATAGTTACTGGGTAGGGATTTGCTGCCTTTTTTTAATATCGGTGTTACGTTGGCTAGCTTCCACTGATCAGGCATAGTCCCAGACTGCAAGGATTCATTGAATAGCAATGTCAGTGGTTTGGAAGAGCTCATCCTTAGCTTCCTTTAGAACTCTAGGCGAGATTGTATCAGGTCCAGGCGTTTTATTTACCTTGAGTTTAAACAATTTAATAGTTCTCTCTCTGTAACGGTGATATTGCTTAGAACATCTGAATTATCAATCTGAATCGGCGATGGTGTAGGGATATCACTGAGGTCTTCGGTTGTAAAAACTGATGCAGAGAAGGTATTGAGGGCATTACTCATTTGTACTAATTCTTTGGTGTATTCTCCATTTTCATCGACTAATGGTCCAACAGTTGAAGTAACTACTTTTTTCTTTCTGATATAACTATAGAATTCTTTCGGGTTTGTTTTACTTTGATTCGCAACATGTAACTCCAGGGTCTTTTTACTTTGCTTAATTAACTTTTTGGCTTTGCGTCGTAGCTCTACAAATTTCACCCGTTCTTCGTCATTTTGTGAGGATTTTAATCTATCATTAGAACATTTTTTAGCAAGCAGGCAGTTTGAAATATCTTTATTCCACCATTTGGGCTTATTATTATGGCCTGGACGCCGTATTTTTGATGGTATGCAGTCTTGCACTGCCTTAAGGTAAGTGGTTGTGAAACACTCCCAAGATATATTTATGTCGTTATTGTTAGTCAGAAAGTTCCAGTCAGTTTCTTTAAGCTTTGATTTAAGTTTATGAAAATTTGCTTTCCTGAAATTAGGGACTTTCTCAATGCTGCTATTTGATTTGTTACTAGTAAACTTTAGAGTGAAAGTTATCGTACGATGGTCGCTGTTACTGAATTAATCTCCAACATTCAAATTCTCTAATAATTCTTCTTTAGTTGCGAGTACAAGGTCAAGCACATTATTACTACGGGTCGGGTCGGAGATTGTACAAATTGAAAAAGTGAACTCTCTTGCAAGTTAGCATAGAGGTTGTGTCCAGAGTGTGAAGTAAGAATATCGCCCCATTTAGTCACGGGTAAGTTGAAATCGCCAAGAATTACGGTATCTTTTATGTTAGTTATTTCTGCAATTTGTTCATAAATTTCACTGTCAGTTTGCACTGATTGAGCTGGGGGTCTGTATAATAAAGCTAGTGTTATTTTAGTTCCTCGTTTATTATTTAATAGTACGTAAGATATGTCTATATTCGCAATTTGAGGTTTTGACATTAAGACGAGATTAAGACTTTCCTTTATAAAAAACAGAACTCCTCCTCCATTTCTATTTATCCGACTTTTCTCAAACATTGTATAACCAGGAAGCGTATATTCGGCTAAAAAGTCTGTCTTCCGTATTTAACCAAGATTCAGTAATGCCGATTATATGATAATGTTCTGTAAACACGATTTCCTCTAGATCTGAAAATTTATTGCGTATGCTACGAGCATTTACATAAAACACCTTAAGAGTATTAGAGTTGGATGTTACTGATTGTGCATTGTCTGAATTTTCAGTTCGTATTTGACTTACACTACCCTGTCTGGATACCCCCGGTTGACCCTGTTTTTTGAACGAAATCCTTGACTGCATCGTTCAGCAGACGACCAAGACGTGCAGCTCCTACTTCATTGAAATTTACACCATCTACTGAAAACAAAGATTTATCATAGTAAAAATGATCCCACTTGTCGACAAAGCCGATGTCCTCCTCCCTGCAGAGTTTGGCTAGTCGGCGATTTGTACTGGTAGCTATGTTGTAGAATCGGTTTTCTACATCAAGCTATCTATCTATCTATTGCCTGACGCCGTGATCCCCAAAGGGGTGGCTACGAACGAACCGCCCCCATGCACCTCTGTCCCCAGTCAGTCGACGCCCCTCCCCCCAACCAGCACCGCCTTCGTTCATGTACTTCCTCACTCCATCCTTCCACCTCTCATTCGGTCTACCTCTCCCTCTCTGTCCTTCCACCTCGCTCTCTTACACCCTCTTAGTCATTCTCTCGCTTTCCATACGTTCCATATGGCCGAACCATCTCAAGTTGTTCCTTTTCACACTTTCCAGCACATCTACCTCCACACCACACCTCCTTCTTACTTCCTCATTAGTCTGTCTATCCCTCCATTTAACTCCGCACGCACTCCTTAAGTAATTCATTTCCACTGCTCTCACTCTTGGTCTAAGTCTCTCAACCAATGTCCATGCTTCGCTTCCGTAAGTCAGTGTCGGGATTACCACACTGTCATGCAAGGACTTCACTTCCATACTGACCACCCTATTTCTTGTTACTGCTTTATTGTTCCTACAACCCTCTTCCCCTGTTGTACCCTCTCCCGCACTTCTTCATTCATAGTCCCATCTTTACTCAACACACTGCCCAGATACTTAAAAGAGTTGACGATCTCCATAGCCTGACCGTTCAGCTTCACCTCACACTCTGTGACTTCACCCCTTTCGAAGACCATAACCTTGCTCTTCCCCGCATTTACCTTCAAATTCCGTTTTTCGCACACTGTTCCAAACTCATTTACCAGACCCTGCAACTCCCATTCATTATCACTCATCAGAACTGTATCATCCGCAAACAGCAATATAGGTAGCTTCCACTCAATTCCCTCCCTTTTCAGTGATACACCAACATCCACTGCTCTTGATAGTATTTCTTTCATGACTCCATCCATATATACAGTAAACAACCACGGGGACATCACACACCCCTGTTTCAAACCAACATTCAGGTCAAAGAACTCGCTCTGCTCACTCTCCACACGTACTGCCACCTTTGCACCCTTATACATGCTCTTCACTGCTTTCAGCAACTTGCTCTCTACTCCGTATATTCTAAGTACTTTCCACAAACCTTCTCTATCCACTCTGTCATAGGCCTTCTCCAAGTCCATAAAAGCAACATACACCTTTTGTTTCTTCTCCCGATACTTCTCCACAACACAATTCACAATCTACATCAATCCGGGGAACAATTCCTGAAATTAAGATTCTATTAGATTTTTCCTTGAATGACTGATCAGCCGCCGGTACTTGCAAAGTAGTTCCTCTGACCGCGTCTGTTGGACATCGTTAGATCCAATGTGGATGACGTACGTGGTGCTTGCGGGGGCGAGCCTGGAAACCTCTTCCACAGCCACAACAATGTCGTCCACGCTGCCACCTGGGATACAGAATCGCTTTCTGGTCCTGGGTGCCCTGGTGCAGAACTCGGTTAATTGGCCACGGACCATGGAGTCGCCCACAAGCCGAACTTCTTCCGTTTCCTCTTCCTCGTCAATAGCAAGAATTTTGAAGCGGTTTTGGCATGTTGTCGGGATGACCTTCCTGGTACTGGTACTGGGATGCACATTGTTTCTCACTAACTGAAAGTTGTCCTGGCGGGGAGTGAGAGTAGTCATTATTATTTTCTGCAACATCTAAGGTAGCTGCTGGCGTGGGTACCGGTACTGTATGCACTGGAATGGCGGTTGACATCGTAGTGGTTTCTTGGGTCGAGGGCACTCCTACGTTGAGTGTGGCAAATTCTTGAAGGGATTCAAGCTTCGTAGTCAGGGCATCGATCTTGCGGTGAGCTGCATTCAATTCATCCGCAATCTTCTGTCGGAGCTGGCAAAATCTACAAATTTGGACATCAGTATCAACAAACATGGTAGGGCCAAATTTACCGGAACAACTCGTGCAGGTTCGTTGCGGCGCCATGACGATATTATCACAAAATAGTACAATTAAAGCCTGAAAATCACAAAAAATTTATGTTAGCAATGTGATACTATTAATTCCTGAAAATCACACAAAATTTTGTTAGCAATATGATCAAATTAATATGCCTGTAAATCACACAAAAATATGTTAGCAATAGAACACAATTTATGCCTGAAAATAAAACAAAAATTTATGTTAGCAGTATGACACAGTTAAAGCCTGAAAATCACAAATGGACTAGAAATTTGTTACAAAATTTACTGGAAAAAAAGACAAAGTGGGAGAGGGTTAATGTAGCCTAGTGAGAAAACTGGAAAACAGTATACAGTACAGTAACAACAAATATTTGTTAGCAATATGGTACAATTAATGCCTGTAAATCACAAAAGAATATGTTAATCACAAAAAAGAATATTATGCCTGTAAATCACAAAACATATATTAGCAATAGAACACAATTTATGCCTGAAAATAAAACAAACATTTATGTTAGCACTATGACACAGTTATACTGTCACATATACCATGCCATTAGTATTACATTACGGGGGTAGTGCTTGGTTTTTAGTATATATATATATATGTATATATTTTATTTAGTTTTTAGTATGCTCGCTAGACCTCGATCAAGCTTAGAAAAACACCCCCTAGACCCCCATTCAAGATAAATGTGTACATTTTTCGGTAGAAAAAGGGTCCCGGTCGAAGGCCGATTCCTTAAAAAAATAGTGCTGGAGGCCTTCTATAAACTGCACACAACCGTCTAAATATAGCTAAAATAAAATTAAAGAGACGTCGCCGGTAAGGAAGAGGATAATGACCATCAGTATACCTATAGAAGGGTGTATTACTGTGGACACTTTACTAACCCTTTTCACACCCATAACTTGTGAGAGGGAACACATAAATCAAAGATGTATATATATACAGAAAGTTGCTATATAAATCATTGAACTTTTCTTTTTCAACCGGGGTTTTATTTTCATAGCGACGGGTTCACTCGTGTCATTAATTTAATATGTATAAAAAATGGGAGCAGGGGAGAGGGGAATGAGCGAGCGAGAGAGACAGACAGACAGAGAGAGAGAGAGAGAGATTCATAGATACACAGACCTTGCGGCCCCTACTAGGCAGTCCCGACTTATTCTAACAAAATGTGTTACTATGGGTCTCTCCCCACCCACCACTTCCTCCGAAGAGAGTTGAGCATGACATACAGCTGGGACGAATGGGCCTCAATTGAATGAGAACATTTCTACCGAGAAACTTAATATTAGTGTTAACTTGTCTGACTTGATGGTTGATTTGTTTTAAAAGTGTTATTATATAGTCCTGTGTGTATACTGTATAGGTATATTTTGTTCATTGATCGTACGTGGAAGAATCTTGTCACCAAAAACAATGAAATGGGGAGATTCATCTGTGGAAATATTAGGCATTCAACAAAAGGGATGAATTCGCCCCATATTTTATGTTCTATGTCGATACAAATATATATATATATATATATATATATATATATATATATATATATATATATATATATATATTATACCGGGTACAATAGGCAAAGGAATATTGAAAATAGATTAGGAGTGTCATGGCGACTTTATATTTGACGGTTGACAATATACGATTTATATTTAGCTAAAGAAAACGGTTAAAACTAATGTAAAGCGAAACATTCCTTCAGTAAAGGGATATTTATTTGTTTTTGTATTTGGGCTGCAAGGCGATTATAAAATATATTATGGGAATACATCTTATAATATACTGTATGCACGCCGGGACATATCACATCTTCATATGCATCAATTAACCTATCCGCGGCGAGACTCCGATTGATTCGTTAAACGTCGTGAGGGGCGAAGCTATTGCATTAATTTCTGACTAAATTCGTCATTATCCGATAAATATAGTTATTTTTTATTCATAAGCGCCTATTTTATGTTTAATATGAAGATAGTTACATGTTACAACAATAAAACAAGTGGGAATAGTATTTGGGGGGTGAAAAACACGAAATATTGTCGAGCGGTTCATTCATGGAGTTGACAGAGAGCGAAACTGCACCCTTCCTTCATTAGCTCTAGAGCGAGACTGGAAGTAGTGCGGGCTAGTCTCTCTCTCTCTCTCTCCTCCCTCCACACCCATCCCTTTTGACCTTGACACCGGGTAGGGAGTTTTGGTGCCATAAATAAACAATAATTGCAGGACTAAGAGAAAAATAGGTGATAATTGAGGGTGGGGTAAAGGGGGGAATTTGGACACATGTGGAGTAGTGATAGGATGTATGGAGAGAAATTATCTCGCATATTTAACTTTGTTTTGAGTGACAGTGGGATGTTTGGAAAGGCTTTTTTTAAGCCATGGCTCATATGAGGACGCTCGCCCTCCTAGGGTTCAGACCCCAATGAGGACGCTCGCCATTTATGGGTTAACACACACTCACCCACACACACAGGCTACCTCTACACCCATAAATCTACACACGCAGACACATCTACACCCCATATATACGTTCACATACATCTACACACACAAATACACACACCACACACACACACCTACATACACACACCACACCTACACAAATACACACACACCTACACACACGTGGCCGAGCGAGCTTAGTCTCTGAATGGGAGTGCTAGCTCTGGTGTCTGGGTTCGATCCCAGGCTCCGGCAGGGCAAGTTTCTCGCAAAAACTTTCCCTGGTAGTGCAGGCTAGGTCTGGACGGAATGTCTCTGGGGTCCCACAAAGTTTTCTGCCCACGTCCTACTCCCTCGGGGTATGTAGGCGCTCTCGTTCGCAGTCAGGATCAGTCTGTTAACAGGTTAAGTTTTTGTATTTTCAGCCTCATTGGCTGCCGGCTCGAATTATATATGTTTTTTGTTTTACATCTACATCTGCATACACTGCAGACACACACACACACACACACACACACTTATCTACATCCACACATACACATATCTACACCACCTCTACACACATACGTCTACAACCCCACACACATTTACATCACCTCTACACACACACACACACACACACACACACACACCAACCACACACACACACACACACACACATCTACACCCGCCCAGTAAACAGAATATTGCAAATTGGTGTTCAGAGCTGAGCAATATCAATTTGAGAGAGGGTATCACTGCTGGAGAAATGATGTGTGTGTTCTCCCCCTCTCTCTCTCTTCCACACTCACTCTCACTCGCTCTCTGTCTCGCTCTCTCTAACACACACACACACACACACACACACACACACACACACACACACACACACACATCTACACCCGCCCAGTAAACAGAATATTGCAAATTGGTGTTCAGAGCTGAGCAATATCAATTTGAGAGAGGGTATCACTGCTGGAGAAATGATGTGTGTGTTCTCCCCCTCTCTCTCTCTTCCACACTCACTCTCACTCGCTCTCTGTCTCGCTCTCTCTAACACACACACACACACACACACACACACACACACACACACACACACACATCCAATTACCTTTACAATCTGATCGGCAACGAGAAAACAAAACCATTATACACAAATATTTATACTCTTCTCTCTGTCCCTCACTCTCTCTCTCTCTCTCGATCACATACACACAAATCTAATTAACGTTACAATCTGATACACAGATAAAAATAAACCATTATAAAGAAATATTTACACATCTCTCTCTCTGTCCCTCAAACACACAAACTCTCTCTCTCTCTCTCCTTGTCTAACCATTTATTATTCCACTATGTTGCTCTAGGTTTGACTTCCCATGACTTCTTGTTTTGGATATCATATTACATGCGTTTTCCTTTTTCATCTGGAATATTAGGGTTGTAGGAGATATAACACTTGGAGATCATACATTAACAGAGATTGGCCAACCTCCGCCATATTGGGGCTATTGAGGTCATTATGTTCTGTTTACACATTTAATATCCATTCCCATAATATACATTCGGCTGTACTGGTATATGATAAATAGTTTGGTCTTTGGTTGTCCATTCTACATAGGTAAACATAAACTAGCACCACGCTGTATGGTATTTACGGCACCAAAATGGCATTCAAAGCAAATGATGTCCGCTGTTTCTTACTGCAGGATCACTATTATGACCCAGTACAAACAAAACCGGTATCACACGAGTACTTTTACCCTTAACATAATTTTATCCTCAACACTGGTCTGGCAGCTTATGAGGTCAAGGTTTTTTAACTATTATTCCGTTACCTACGTTGTTTTATCATCGTGTAGTTTCCTATATCAGTGCAGAAGATCCCATACATGTTGCCAGAAATTTGTTCACCATAGAAAGTTGTCAACAAAAGGTCTGGTGTGATACCCTCCTAAAGACGGTATCACACGAGCGCTATTTCCTTCAACATTGGTCTGGCAGCCTATGAGGCCAACATGTATAATATTTCGGTTACCTAAATTCATCTATCATCAGTTTAGTTTCCGATATCAGTGCAAAATATTCCAGAAATGTTGCCAGAAAAATGTTAATGATCGAATGTTGACTATAAAAGCTCTCACCGGTATACACTATATTTCAGGAGTGCAATATAGAACTATTATTGAATGATATGACAGTGTTCACCATGTTTGAGCATATATCTAATATGGCCCCTAAATATTAAAATAAATTTCAATCTTTAAAAAAAAAAAAAAAAAAAAAAAAAAGTAAAATAAATAAATAAAGATATAAAGCCCCCTGATACTTATCTGTGTTAAGGGGGGGATGGTTCACTTTTTGGGCATTTTTTGCATGTATTCATTATGTTTCTAGTTTCTTCCCTAGACCTTCATCAAATTTAAAAAAAACATTCATTAAATCCTCCTTCTTGATTAATTTGTAAATTTTTCGGTAGAAAAATTTCCCGGCCAAAGGCCGGTTCTTCCAACATTACAGGCTCACTATCGTTCGCCAGGGAAAAAAATCGACACCTAAATAGCACGAAAGGTCTAAATATTGACTAAGAAATGGGGCGAAAGGTCTTAAAATCGACTAACTAATGGGGCAAACATCTTAACACCTAAAAACTAATGGGGCTAAACATAAGGGAGAAAGTGGTCCAGAAAACCGGCCCATCTCCCCTTAAATCTATACATTTTCCATAGAATAATGTCCTGTCCGAACACTGATTTATCTTACATTGCAGGATTCCTATTGTTCGCCCAAACATTAAATTGATGCCTGATTTGGGTGAAACATTTTATAACCGCCAAGCTAATCGGATGGAAAGCCTTACAATGGCCAAACTAATAGAGTGAAATTGGGGTACTGAAAAAAGACCACCTCTGGTTTAAATAAGGTTAAGGAGTTTGAAGCCAAGTCCATAGCCTCACCTAAAGTGAAACGGTTAGGTAGAAGAATAGTGCATTTGTTGATGAAAATATCAAAATTGGCACACACAATCATTAAGGCAATATAATCAAAATTGGCACACGCAATCATTAAGGCAATATAATCAAAATTGGCACACACAATCATTAAGGCAATATAATCAAAATTGGCACACACAATCATTAAGGCAATATAATCAAAATTGGCACACACAATCATTAAGGCAATATAATCAAAATTGGCACACACAATCATTAAGGCAATATAATCAAAATTGGCACACACAATCATAAAGGCAATTTAATCAAAATGATATAGGGAGGTATTATAGATTTAGCCTATGTTGGCTTTAGCAGCCCCTATTTCCATTAGAGTTCTGAAACACTGGTTTTTTACCCAAACTGTATACCGTGTTAGGGATACCAAATGACTCGTCTGGGCAAGGGAAACTACTTATATTCAGACAATGTTTGACTAATGTTGACCGTTTGACTGGAACAGTCTCCTGTAATAAGTCATCATGCCACAAATTGATAACAAATGTTGCCAATTGTCCCTAACTTGTTGAACTACAGTAACCAGTACAAGTCAAACGGTCAACATTAGCCAAACATTGTCTGAATATATGTTCTTTCCCTTGTCCAGAAGAGTCATTTGAGATTAAGCATCTTAATTATAATCGCTAAATTAATGAGGTGGAACGTCTTAAAATCTCAAACTAATGGAGTGAAACAATGATGGTCCAAAAAGACCCCATCTCAATATTAGAGAGGTTTAAGATATGTAACAGTTTTGTTAAAGCTATATGTGTACTATTATACATATACAATTATTACAGTAAACTCCACGGCACCGATGGCTTTTAACGCAAATGTAACAAAAATTATACTTATAAAAAGTGTTTTGTCGTTTATGTGTCGTAATATAACACATAATGATGAAAACTTATATTTTGTGTTGCATTTTTGTTACACTTAAGCGTTCATCTTCACAGTGTAAGCTACACGAGCATTATAGTATTTCGTGTGTAAAAGATCCATTATCCTTAATTTATCTACACCTTGAAAAATAATGGGTATGAAAAGAGTAATTGATATGTCCATAGCATTTTACCCACTTACAGATATAATTTGTATAATATAGCCATCTTCTACAATGATAGCATGGTAAATCACCTTTTCTATTGCACTAGACATATCGAAGGCCTTCGATAGAGTCTGGCACAAATCTTTCATTTCTAAACTACCCTCCTTCGGTTTCTATCACTCCATCTGTGCCTTTGTCTCCAATATCCTTTCCGGCTATTCCATAGCTACAGTTGTGGACGGCCACCGATCACTTCCTCATCCTATCAACTCCGGTGTTCCTCAGCGCTCTGTCCTATCTCCCATTCTTTTTCTAATTTTCATAAATTATCTTCTCAACTGTACCTCCAGTCCCATCCATTCATACGCAGCCGACTTTACTTTACGCTACTCAATTAGTTTTCCTGAACGCCCAAGCCAGCAATCCCTCAAAAACAAACTAATAAAGCCATGCAACACTTATCTTCAGATCTAACTACTCTTTCCAGTTGGGCCAGAGAAAACCTTGTTACCTTTAATGCTTTCAAAACCCAATTTCTTCATCTTACTACCCGTTCAGAACTCCCAGAGGACTATCCCTTACTCTTCAACAATACAAAAATCAATCCTTCATCTTCTCTCAATATTTTCAGTGTTTCTTTTTCTTGTGCTCTTACTTGGAAAGACCATAATACCAGTCTTGCTAAGGCAGCCTCCCAGAAGTTGGGTGTGCTCAACCACCTCAAGGGGTTCTTTACCCCTGCACAGCTTCTTTCTCTGTACAGGGGCACAGTGCATCCTTGAATTGAGTATTATTCACATGTGTGGGGAGGATCCTCTCACACTGCACTCCTAGACAAAGTAGAAAGGAAAGCCTTTCGTATCATTAACTCCCACCCACTCACCAACTCTCTGCAACCTCTCTCTCTTCGACGCAATGTAGCATCTCTATCGCTATTATAATAATCAATGATCCTCAGAGCTTTCCCAGTGTATACCACCTCTTCTACGTAGGGTACGTAGTACCCGTCTTGTAACACAATCCCACCCCTACTCTGTGCAACTCTCCAACCCAAGAGTGAAACGTTATTCTCAGACTTTCTTCTACTTAACTACAGAGCTCTGGAACTCTCTCCCAGAATCAGTCTTTCCCTCTTCATATGACTTAAATTGCTTCAAACTCCGTGTGTCCAGGCATTTTGACTCGAACGTCCTTTAATTTTGGCACCGTCACTCCTTCAACTCTGGGTGAGACACTCGATACAGGCAGTTCTGCCTTTTGTCTCCCTCACTCACATAGAAAAAATAAATAAATAAATAAACCACTATCAATATACCCAACTATTGTATATATACTAAACACATATTGCCAGGGTCCACCGATGTAATTTAACATCCTTACGGTACTGTTTCTACCTGTTCATCTTGGATGACGTCATTGAGAAATTGTAAGTTCTTAAATGACGTTAACAATTACCTGTGACGAAGCTTAAGCCACTCGAACACAAGATCCACCTATGTGGGCTCGCACATTGATATTAGTCCAGAATTAGTTAGTAGTGAGTTATATCTTCTAAAGGATGAATGTAAATTGATTCTCTGTAACCTGGTTAACATTAGTTTACACATGTAGCCAGAAATAAATGGACAGTATTTGTATATGTACTTTTTAATATGTAGTCTGTTTTTCATTAGTTATTTTTCACTTATTAACAACAACTCTCAGCGAGTTGTCTTGATAACCTAAATAGGGTCATATTATCATGCATAGATCCTACAAATAAATTCTGGTATCATGTTTAATATTATGTATATTACTATATCTATTCGAGAATCTGATAAAATAAATCCCTCTACCCTCCTGTAGTTCTACTCAGACATGTCAAGAAAACACTCTCCATAATGTAACAAACAAAGCACAGAAGATGCCAGGCCATATCCAAAATAATGTGATGGCGGTGTGGCAACACTCATTAGGAGATTAATATGCACAAAATTAAATTAGCCAGGATAGCTGCGGTCCGATTTCCCGAGCAATAAGGACACAAGACAACAATAACACCAACCGCAACCTTCTGACTCGTAGCATCACCCACCCTACATCACTACTAGTGAGATGGCTACCACCAACACCCCAGAAAGGCCTCACACCACACAAACCCTGCTAACCCTCAACACTACCAACCCAGGGACAGCAGCAAGAAGAGACATTACCCAAGCCACAAAGACCAAGGTATCAAACACTTTAGGAGCAATCTTATATATGGTCAAAGTAGGCTTGACGCTACTAGAGGCAGGCTAAACTCTGCCAACTCACCAGCTATGCTTGAGGCTTGCAGAAGTATGCTCGACTCTAGTAGAAGTAAGCTTGATGCTACCAGTAATAGGGTCGACGTTACTAGAGGTAGGCTTGGTACTGCAAAAATACCAGCTAGACTTGAGGCTAGCAGAAGTAGGCTCGACACTACTATAGGTAAGCTTGACGCTGCCAAAATATCAGCTAGGCTTGGGGCTAGCGGAAGTAGGCTCGACACTGCTAATAACTTTCAGCGGTTCAAGACACCAGCAACAACAATTAACAACTTAAAAATGGTGCTTCAAGACCCTCTAAGACATTCCCCGACACCAGCAATCAACCACTTAAAGGGAGGCGGTACGAGATCCTCCATAAGCCAGCCAAAACGAAAACTCCAACCTGTGGCACTAGACTAAGAACGCAGGAAAAGAAACCTTCAGCAAGAGAAAGGATTAGTTCTTTACCGACCCGCAGAAAATCACTCGTGTGCTAGCAAAAGTAATTCTTGTCTCACATATTAAGAGTCCCTTCTTGCCACATGTCAATTTCCACTTGGGAAACAATACACATATTCTATCATTATGTTCTTATATTAAATTTGAACTTTTTGACCTTTTCTGGTCGAGGTAATAGAGAAATTTATTACCAGAAGTAATTCCTACACCTCAACACTCATATGTAAAAGACTATTATTCATGCTCGGTGATTTTTCATAGTGAAGTTACCCATGCTTGGGCATTGTTGAAAATGAGCACTTCCATTCTCTCTGATCTGAATTCTCGGGCATACTAAAGCAATGATTTCAGCCATTCAATCTCGAAGTAACTAATATAGCTTGAGAGCCCAACAGACCATTGCCATATGTATTTCTCTGTACTTGTTTGTTAGAATAAATATTTCTCTATGTATCTTTGAGGATTTAAGTATTGTGTGAGTAAGAAGTTCATTATTGCATATTTTCGTAAAAGTAGTATCGTTCACATTAAGAGTAATCACAGTAACATATTTAGAATATGATCTTGTTTCAAGGGACTGGGTTTCTCGAAAGTGTCTCCAGTCCTGAAACTGTACTTTACTTACAGTGTGCTGGCTTAATAATCTAAAGGGTTGATAGCCTCTGAAGTCCTATTTGAATTAACCATCTTGTTCAAGAATACCTTTAGACTTATATTTATATATGAATAAAATCCATGTTCTGTCTATGAGTGTATGAATTATGTTTTGTTTATCCTTGTCTTATGCAAATTAAATATCTTGTTATCCCTGTTTGGTGAATCTACACAACTTGTTTTGTCTAGCATAACAAAAGTTTAGTGACGAATCTAAATAAGATCATGGTTTCTACTGCAATCAAAATAATGGAAAACAACAACAACAACAACCGAACTTCATTCTATGAATTCCCAATAGAAAATGGCCATAGCAGGAGATTAACTGATGTGAACTATATATTAATAGTTCCAGATGTGCTGGAAAGTGTGAAAAGGAACAACTTGAGATGGTTCGGCCATATGGAACGTATGGAAAGCGAGAGAATTACTAAGGGTGTACGAGAGCGAGGTGGAGGGACGAAGGGGGAGAGGTAGACCGAATGAGAGGTGGAAGGATGGAGTGAGGAAGTACATGAACGAAGGCGGTGCTGGTTGGGGGGAGGGGCGTCGACTGACAGGGGACAGAGGAGCATGGGGGCTGTTCGTTCGTGGCCACTCCTTCGGGGATCACGGCGTCAGGCAATAGATAGATAGATAGAACTATATATTTTAAAATATTGCCTTTTTTCGGGGTGGGGGGGGGGGGGTATTTTGATCTATTCGACATCTATCTATCTCTCCTCATACCTCATCTTTAATTTGTAATCCGCCTATCCCACCTCCTTCCATAGTGCATCCCTTCCTCCACTTCAGACAATTGAAGTGATTCATCAATCTCTACCCGTCCTCCTGCCTCTCCCTCACTCCCACACACACACAGACACACACACTTTCATATGTCTACATCTCTCTCTCTCTCTCTCTCTCTCTATATATATATATATATATATATATATATATATATATATATATATATATATATATATATAATTTTTTTTTCTTCTATGAGTGAGGGAGGCAAAAGGCAGAACTGCCTATAGCGAGTGCCTCTCCCATAGTTGAAAGAGTGACAGGGCCAAAATCAAGGGATGTTCGAGTCAAAATGCCTAGATACACGGAGGAAGAGGGAAAGACTGATTCTGGGAGAGAGTTCCAGAGCTCAGCTGTTAAATAGAAGAAAGTCAGAGTAAAGTTTCACTCTTGGGTTGGAGAGTTGCACAGAGTAGGGTGGGATTGTGTTGCAAGACGGGTACCACGTGCTCTACGTAAAGGAGGTGGTATACAATGGGAAAGCTCTGAGGATCACTGATTATTATAGTAGCGATAAATATATATATATATATATATATATATATATATATATATATATATATACAGTAGGCCTATATATAAATGCGGTTGTCCCCAGCTTTGTCAAGATGACATACGGATTTCAACATAAGAATGACACCCGTCAGATTAAAATTAGCTATAAAGAAGGAATGGTACAACTTTACTATATTTACTGTATACAGTCTATTCAATAATAATGTTGAGTGAGGGACTGGGATAAAGTCAGTCAAAATTACTGACGGGAGTCTGAGAGAATGGAGATCTGGAGGGTGGCAGAAATTATGATGGAGAAATGATGGTGGTGAGAGGGACATGATGGAACCTGTTGGTGCAGTGGGGGAGAATGTGTGAGATAATTTTATATTGTATGGGATAATGGGAAGATATGGTGTTGAGGAGAGAGCTTGTTGTTCTGGTGGCATAGGAAGTGTTGTTAGAGAGATAGTGGTGGGAAAGAGACATGAGTTCGTCTTTTGGTGTAGTGTAGGGGGATGTGATGGAGAGATGGTGGTGGGGAAGAGGCATGAGGTAGTCTTTTGGTGTAGTGTAGGGTTGGTTGGGGAGAGAGACATGAGGTAGTCTTTTGGTGTAGTGTAGGGGGATGTGATGGAGAGATGGTGGTGGGGAAGAGGCATGAGGTAGTCTTTTGGTGTTGTGTAGGGGGATGTGATGGAGAGATGGTGGTGGGGAAGAGGCATGAGGTAGTCTATTGGTGTAGTGTAGGGGATGTGATGGAGAGATGGTGGAGAAGAAACATGAGATAATCTTGAGGTGTAGTGTAGGGGGATGTGATGGAGAGATGGTGGTGGGTAAGAGGCATGAGGTAGTCTTTTGGAGTAGTGTAGAGGTGGCGGGGGAGAGAGGCATGAAGTAGTCTTTTGGTGTAGTGTAGGAGAGATGGTGGTGGGGAAGAGAGGCATGAAGTAGTCTTTTGGTGTAGTGTAGGAGAGATGGTGGCGGGGGAGAGAGGCATGAAGTAGTCTTTTGGTGTAGTGAAGGTGAGATGGTGGCTAAGGAGAGAGGCATGAAGTAGTCTTTTGGTGTAGTGTAGGAGAGATGGTGGCGGGGGAGAGAGGCATGAAGTAGTCTTTTGGTGTAGTGTAGGAGAGATGGTGGTGGGGAAGAGAGGCATGAAGTAGTCTTTTGGTGTAGTGTAGGAGAGATGGTGGTGGGGAAGAGAGGCATGAAGTAGTCTTTTGGTGTAGTGTAGGAGAGATGGTGGTGGGGAAGAGAGGCATGAAGTAGTCTTTTGGTGTAGTGTAGGAGAGATGGTGGTGGGGAAGAGAGGCATGAAGTAGTCTTTTGGTGTAGTGTAGGAGAGATGGTGGTGGGGAAGAGAGGCATGAAGTAGTCTTTTGGTGTAGTGTAGGAGAGATGGTGGTGGGGAAGAGAGGCATGAAGTAGTCTTTTTGGTGTAGTGTAGGAGAGATGGTGGTGGGGAAGAGAGGCATGAAGTAGTCTTTTGGTGTAGTGTAGGAGAGATGGTGGTGGGGAAGAGAGGCATGAAGTAGTCTTTTGGTGTAGTGTAGGAGAGATGGTGGTGGGGAAGAGAGGCATGAAGTAGTCTTTTGGTGTAGTGTAGGAGAGATGGTGGTGGGGAAGAGAGGCATGAAGTAGTCTTTTGGTGTAGTGTAGGAGAGATGGTGGTGGGGAAGAGAGGCATGAAGTAGTCTTTTGGTGTAGTGTAGGAGAGATGGTGGTGGGGAAGAGAGGCATGAAGTAGTCTTTTGGTGTAGTGTAGGAGAGTGGGGAAGAGAGGCATGAAGTAGTCTTTTGGTGTAGTGTAGGAGATATGGTGGTGGGGAAGAGAGGCATGAGGTAGTCTTTTGGTGTAGTGTGGGGGGATGTACAAAGTACAAAGGAGTACAAAGGAAATCCAGCAATAACAGATCTAGTGACCCTTCTAGGTTGCTTGTCCTCCAAAACACTGAGGATCAAGTGTCCAAACAGTGGTTTAGAGTTGGTAAGGGAACATTGGAAAGGGAATTACTGCCCTGGAACTAATGTCTGTGGCAGGATTAGGAAGTTAGTAGAGGACAGATGGGTTAGTAACTGAGGAGGGGATAAAATAAAGTTATTCATTTACAAACGCAGTCAGTCGCGGGTTTGATGAGAGATATTTGTCTAGGCGGAGTTTAAATGAATCAACGGTGATGCACTCTATAACGTTTCGGGGAAGCCCATGCCACAAGTTGACAACTCGATTGACGAAGAAATTCTTAGATTCGTGAGAGTTAAAAGATTTACCAATAATTTTGCAACCGTTTCCCCGGGTGTAA
The DNA here is from genome assembly GCA_032716605.1 of Paralithodes platypus. Classification (NCBI taxonomy): domain Eukaryota; kingdom Metazoa; phylum Arthropoda; class Malacostraca; order Decapoda; family Lithodidae; genus Paralithodes; species Paralithodes platypus. The sequence goes on along the minus strand of CM064574.1, from coordinate 8,309,466 downwards.
TTAGATTGGTCGATAATGAGGTACCTTTTTTTAAAGTCCTCAGTCTACGTATTGTGAAAAACCTGTTATCCCCCGGCAAATTGTGGGGTTGAGTGAGTGAAGGGGGGGGACAGTGAATGAAGGAGGATACATGTTTTCCATAATACGTGTTGCTAGCCCCAAACGCACGAGCAACTGTGGCTTTCAACCATCCGACACATCCCCTTTTATTTATGTGCATCACACATGTTACATACAAATAAAGTTTGTTTTGTTTTACCCTACTGTGGAAAGACTACGGATACACCACTCCTGCCCGGGCCTAACGGAGTGGCATGACCCAGTCCTGTCGAACTGAGCTCATGACGCTGGTGGCATTGCCCCGGAGGATAGCCATCCCTAGTCTTTGCTTGAGCCAGAGGGTTTCCCGGGGTTCTCCTGAAACTTCTCTGATTTTACGGCCTATTTCATTCACCATCTTAAGGGTGGTAGGGCCGAAGACTCTTGAAGTTTCGAATGCCAGGGGCTCGAACTGATGATTTCTGGCGATGGCTTGATATTTTTCTCGCTTTTTATTTTCTGCTATCCGGGCGGCTTCACCTGCTTCGTCGGCGTTTCTGGCGATGTTGGTTGTGGAGAAAGTGTCAACACATGTGGCATCCCACACGAGGCACCGGCCATTCTTGTAAGGGAAAGTGGTCATCCCATCTGGCCATTTGCCGTCTTCTCTGTGAAGTCCATGTGGTTCGAGGATTGATGCACGGTTAGCACTCTGCAGGGCCCGTTTTATGACATCATTTAGTGCAGAGTGTCTTGGCAGGCGGCCTGCGTTGTAATTACATGACAAGGCATGGTGACCTTGAGCATCCATCCCCCCACCACACTTGCAAGTGTGGGTGACAAACTGCCGCACCCACTCTGAGCGCGATGGCAACCCGGAGCGCTTCAGCATCCAAGTGAGTTCCAAGAGGTAGGATGGGGATGGCGTGTAACCACAAGCCACTCTCCGAACGGGCGGCTGCCTGGAGGCGTGCTTTTGCAACCTAGTCTGCATTGGTTAGGAGATTTTCTTGAGTTTTCTTCGCCGAGATGGTATCCCACGCTTTCTGCTTGCTCCTGGAGGTACCCTGAGGCTCCTCCTCTACTCCTGTACTTCCCTTCCAGGTGTTAATTGCTGCTGTTACGTCCCCATTAAGTGTCATTCCGGGTTGAGAAGAAAGAATGGACACTACAAGGTCGTTGGTCGCGATGAGGGAAGAGATAAAGGCTGGGGAGGCAATATCCGAGGCTCTCCGTATGCCCAAGCCCCTACAGTTCATATTGTCGATGTCTTTGATTATTACGAACGCTTGAATTATGTCGCCTCATAATCTGCGCTGGGTTAAAGGAAATAGATTTAATTCTCTAAGACGCTCCTCGTATGGTTTGTTCTTTAGGCTAGGTATCATTTTGGTAACTCTACATTGAACTCGTTCTAGCTTGTTTATATCTTTTTGGTAATAAGGGCACCAGGATTGAACGCAGTATTCCAGAAGAGGGCGGACTAAGGAATTGTAAAGGGTTAGGATAACTTCTTTGGATTTATGCTCAAATGACCTTCCTATAAAGCCAATTATTTTGTTTGCCTTCTTAACAACTTCTGAACATTGTTGACTTGGTTTTAGGTTACTCGATATTGTTACTCCCAGATCGGTTTCTTTGTTTACATTCTTAAGCTGAGTGCCATTCATCGAATAGTTTGCTTTCTCATTTTGGTATCCGATATGTAGTACTTTACATTTATCCGCATTGAAACTCATTTGCCAAATTTGGGCCCAACATGACAATTTATCTAGATTGTGCTGCATATCGTCAACTTGTTCTTTTGAGAGTACGCTATTTGATATTATTGTATCGTCAGCAAATTTTGAGATTGTACATGTGAGACCCTCATCTATGTCGTTGATGTAGATTAGAAAGATAATTGGTCCTAGTACCGATCCCTGGGGTACCCCGCTACTTACATTGGTCTATTTAGATGCCCTACCGTTTATGACTACTCCTTGCTTTCTGTCGCTGAGCCAATTTACTATCCATTTCAACACACCGTTTTGTATTCCATGCGCTTTTAGTTTTAGCAGTAAACGTTTGTGGGGAACTTTGTCAAAGGCCTTTTGAAAATCAATGTGTATAATATCTACAGCTTTACTCTTATCATAGAGGTTGAGGATATCGTGGAAGAAGTCGAAGAGGTTTGTTAAACAGGAACGTTTTTTTACGAAAGCCGTGTTGAGTATCTTTAAGTATGTTATTTTCCTCTAAGTGATTTAAGAGTCTGTCTCTTATGAGTGTTTCTAGCATTTTACATACAACTAAGGTTAAGCTAATTGGACGATAGTTACTGGGTAGGGATTTGCTGTTTTGTTTTAATATCGGTGTTACCTTGGCTAGCTTCCACTGATCAGGCATAGTTCCAGACTGCAAGGATTTATTGAATTGCAATGTCAGTGGTTTGGAGAGCTCATCCTTAACTTCCTTTAGAACTCTAGGTGAGATTGTATCAGGTCCAGGCGTTTTATTTACCTTGAGTTTATCTAAACAATTCAATATTTCTCGCTCTGTAACGGTGATATTGCTTAAAACATCTGAATTATCAATCTGAATCGGCGATGGTGTAGGGATATCACTGAGGTCTTCTGTTGTAAAAACTGATGCAAAGAAGGTATTGAGGGCATTACTCATTTGTACTTCGTCTTTGGTGTATTCTCCATTTTCATCGACTAACGGTCCAACAGTTGAAGTAACTACTTTTTTCTTTCTGATATAACTATAGAATTCTTTTGGGTTTGTTTTACTTTGATTCGCAACATGTAACTCCAGGGTCTTTTTACTTTGCTTAATAGTCTTTTTGGCTTTTCGTCGTAGCTCTACAAATTTCACCCGTTCGTCGTCATTTTGTAAGGATTTTAATCTATCATTAGCAAACTTTTTAGCAAGCAGACAGTTTGAAATATCTATTCCACCATTTGGGCTTATTATTATGGCCTGTACGCCGTATTTTCGATGGTATGCAGTCTTGCACTGCTTTTAGGTAAGTGGTTTCGAATAATTCCCAAGATGTATTTATGTCGTTATTGTTAATTAAAAAGCTCCAGTCAGTTTCTTTAAAACATAGCTCTAAGTTTATGAAAGTTTGCTTTTTTGAAATTAGGGACTTTTTCGATGCTGCTATTTGGTTCGCTACTAGTAAAGTTTAAAGTGAAAGTCATTGTACGATGGTCGCTGTTACTGAATTCATCACCAACTTTCAAATTCTCTATTAATTCTTCTTTTGTTGCAAGTACAAGGTCAAGCACATTATTACCACGGGTTGTCAATCGAACAAATTGATAGAATGAACTCTCCTGCAAGTTCGCATAAAAGTCATGTCCGGAGTGTGAAGTAAGAGTATCGCCCCACTTGGTCACAGGTAAATTAAAGTCCCCCAAAATTATGGTATCTTGTGAGTTACTTACATCTGTGATTTTTTCGTAAATTTCTCGGTCAGTTTGCACTGATTGAGCTGGAGGTCTGTATATTAATGCAAGTATTATTGTTGTACCTTTATTATTCTTTATTAGCACAAAAGATGTGTTGACGTTCACAATATGAGGTTTTGACAAGAGGGTCGGGTTAAGACTTTCTTTGATATAAAGTAAAACGCCACCTCTATTTCTATTTATTCGACTTTTCTCAAATATTACATAACCGGGAAGTGAATACTCTGCTAAAAAGTATCTACCTTTTGTATTGAACCAAGATTCTGTTATGCCAATCACATCATCATTTTCTGTAAACACTAGTTCCTCTAAATCTGAAAATTTATTGCGTATGCTACGAGTCTTTATCACTGCCGGTTTTGAATTTGGGTCATGTTGGTGGAGCTTTATCCAAATTTGTGGTTCTTGACGGATTAGCATTTAATTCCTTCGCAAGTTGCCGTCCTCGCTGTCTTCGGTCCTCCTTCCTGGTTGTCCTGTGCTGAGTCGATTTCTTCTCCGAAAATCCTTCACCGCATCGTTGAGAAGACACCAATGTGGGGGATATGATGGAGAGATGGTGGTGGGGAAGAGACCTGAGGTAATCTTTTGGGGTAGTGTAAGGGGATGTGATGGAGAGATGGTGGTGGGGGAGAGACATGAGGTAGTCTTTTGGTGTATTGTAGGGGATGTGATGAAGAGATGGTGGTAGGAAGAGAGACATGAGGGAGTGTTTTGGTGCATAAGGAGAGGATATTATTAAGAGATGGTGGTGAGAAGAGAGAGACATAAGATAGTATGGTGGTCTGGTGGCATTGCTCAGTTTAGTAAGCAGTTCAGGAACCAGAGGTAAAGTAGATTTAACTAACCCTTTATGCTAAGTTAAAAAAATCGTCCACTGGTAGTTAGAATAAAAGGACAAAATCATCACCGTACACTGTAAAAAAGCATGGGTATACATACATGCATACAGGTACATACATACAAGTTTAAAGACCGTTTCTTCCACAAAGAGTGTGATTACAGTCTCATGTCCTAATTGGCGGCATTCCAAGCCTCACTGTCATGGGCTGCCTCTGTTTTCAACTCCTTTGTTTTGAAATCGGACCGGAGTACCTCATCCCACGTTTTTCTAGGTCTACTCCTACACACAGTTCTCCCAACATTCACAGGCATTTCTTCTCCTAGTTCTAATCATGTATTCTCTCCTCGTGTCCGAACCAACCAAGTCGGCTTGTGCGTATAACTTCACTGATACTCCTAATGCATAGATACCCTCTAATTCCTCCCTCGATGCCCTGTCCCTGAGGTTACCCCTACATATCCATCTCACCTTTCTCTTTTCATTCCGTTCCATTCTTTTGACATCCTCCGCTTTAACCGGCCACTTCTCCGAGGCATAGGTCATCGCACTCCTAACACACGAGGTATACACCTTCCCTTTAAGATGAAGTGGAAATCCTCTCATGGTCAAGAGTAGCAACAACTCTCTAAGCTTCCCCCAGCCACTTCTGACTCTAGCAATAAATGCCCCCACACACCCCCGACCTTCCCCTGACGACCCCTCTAAATGCTGTGGACCACGGTCTGTCACTCTTACTATCAACTTTTGAAATATTCGCGGCATTTGCTCTAATTTTTACTCAGCTGAACACCATCTCTCCTCCTCTAAACCTGATCTTCTTTTCCTCACTGAAACCCAGGTGTCTGAGGCAACTACCAGCTGCCCCTTCTATGTATTCTCCTACTTTCTCTATCCTAGTTTCAAAACCAGAGGTGGATGTTAACAAACTCACTTGCTCTCGTGTTCCCGATTTCGACTCCTCTGAATTCTCAACTTTATGGCTCAAACTATCTTGTCATTCTCATACTAAATATTTCTGTGCTGTCATTCTTTCCCCAAACTCTACTGACTTTCCCAGATTCTTTCTTCTTTATAACTATCTTTAGTCACAGAAGTATGAGAGCAAGTGGAACGAGACTATTCGCATAGAAAACTTCGGCTAAAATTCTCCCTATAAAAGTTTAGTTCATTCATGCATATCCCCCATGGCCATGAGAGGGGGTGATGGCAGTTTCTTTGTTTCCCTAGAACGGTTACGGCGGGAGAATTTCTCCCGGGCGCAAGAGGTGATCACGTGATTCACCCATGTGGCAGCGTGGGTCTGGCTTGGCGCGCCCAGTACCTTCAGTCCATTGTCTGACTTGGTTGAGGGTGGGTGTGCGATCCATTTAACTCGCTTGGTTTTGCCCCTAAATCACATTTAGGGAGAATTTCTCCCGTAGTTGCGGAGTTGCTGTTAACGTGTGTTGTGCAGTCCGGGTGAAATTTACAATCCGGGTGAAAGAGTTTGGGATGGGACTCAGCCATGGTATGCTCCCATCACCCAAGACTGCACACACCGCAGGAGAAGCCAATCGGGCCAGTTTTTTTTTTTTTTTTTTTTTGCCTAATTAATTAATATGGTTTAAAAATAAAATCACTTTTTAGTTACGTTTTTTAAATTTAAAAATCATTCATACTTTAAAGTTTAAACTACAATTTACATTTAAAATAGGCTAAATGAAAGAAGAAAAGCTCTATTTTCATTGTGTATTTTCAAAATAAAATAATTTTTTACATAAGTATTTTTTTTCCCTTTTTAATTTCTGGGAGAAATTCTCCTGGGGTTTCCTTTTACGTTACTGAAATCCAGGGTTACCATTCTAGGGTTAGCTGGGCGAACGAGCCCTTGACTGAGCATTTTATTCAATCCGATTTTGTCTTTTTTCCTTGACGATAACTCAATGAATTAAATATTTATGGAAAAAACTATGGTGTTTGGTAGACAGTTTCAGTTATGGCCTGTAACATACAATAAACCTTGAAATCGTACCTGTATGTAGATGTCACAAATATATACTAATGAAAGTAGACTTTTCATGTTGAATTTCAGCTTCCAAAGCACCTCTTGCTTGAACACACACCGTCTCACTACCAAGGCCTGTAACATACTGATATTGCAATGGAAGTGTAGGCTAGAAGCTTGTCTATCGTCTGGCAACAAGCAGAGCGTCTCGGTACTCCCAAAGTCACCGGTAATACCAAAATGTACAAAGACGTCATCAGGAGTTAATATATAACGTACCAAGACGTCCGCCGCAATGAAAGGGTTAAGGGACTCTATGACTAAGAGAAAGGATGTTGGCTTGGTATTGTTCTTGGGATCAGTTTTTCTAGTCTGCTTACAACTTAACCCAACCTATAAGTATTCTCTTTCTCTCTCACACACACACACACACACACACACACACACACACACACACACACACACACACACACACACACACACTCTCTCTCTCTCTCACTCTCTCCACTCAACCCAGGGAGGATGGGTAAGGAGGGAAGGTGGTGGTGGGAAGGGGGGGGGGGGGGGGGGAGGGGAGAGATAATGATATTAGGGCCTCTTAGGGCAGATCAGAAACCTCTCAATTACCCCCCTACCCCCTACCCCCTCCCTTCACCCTTATCGCCAGATTTTTTGCTAGGAGAGCGAGAGAGAGAGAGTTACACAGATACTCAGACCACACAGACCTTGCGGTCCCTACTAGGTGGTCCGGCCTTAATACTACTAGACAGGGACAGTTTATAGTAGAAGAAAAGGACAGCAAAGTAGAAGTGTCTTTCCCCACCCTCCAGTCCCTCCGACTAAAATAACATACCGGAAAATAGGATGAAGTGTAACCTTATGGGTCAGGAAATGCCCACAAGGAAAGTTTTTATAGAGTATAGACAAAAATTAGTTTGAAAGGGAAATTACACATACCTACTGATTAATTCATATGTATCCAATCTCCATGAAATGATCGGATCGTCTAGTCTCTTTTCAAACGTATCCCTCTCCTTCCCCCCCCCCCTCCTTTCTTCCCCCACTTACCCCTCCCCAATTATTTACGGTGTTTCCTCTCATTATCGTCATTCCTCCCTTATTTCTGCACAAAATATGGTGAGTGTCTTACACACCCCCTCCCCCCTATCACATGCAAGAGAGATGACTAACACAGCTCAGTGCCTCCAGAGACTTTGAAAAGGTAGAATGTTACGCTCTCTCTCTCCGACAATATGCACCCCTTCATGCCACAAATATACTTTTTTCACCTATTTTCTGGTCTTCACTGTTCACATGTTCATCATATAAGTAAAATATATGCACATGGAGCAGAAATAATGCTTTATGTGGTAAACATAACAAATTCTATCGGATTCAAAGTATTTTTTTATTTTGTTTGCATATGCGGGTATTTCAAAACCATCAATGGCGCTCCCCTCGGGTTAATCTTTGCTGGGTTAAAGGAAATATATTTAATTCTGTAAGACACTCTTCATGTGGTTTGTTCTATAATCTATAGGTATAATTTATCTAACTCTACTTTGAACTCGTTCCAATTTGACTCTATAATTTTGGTAGTAAGGGCACCAGATATGAACGCATTGTTCAGGAAGAGGAAAGACTACAGAATTGTTTATAAAGCGTGAGGAATACATCTAGATTCATTCACAAATTACCTGTCTATAAAGCCAATAATTTCGCTTGCCTTCTTAACAATTTGTGTACATTGTTGACTGAGTTATAGGTTACTCGATATTGTTTCTTTCAAATATATGTTTCTGTCTGCACTGCTAATAAGCTGAATGATATTAATTAAATAGTTTGAGAGAGTGTGTAAGAGTGAGTGTGTGAGAGTGAGAGAGAAAATGAGAGTGAGAGTGAAATTGGGAGAGAGAGCCAGTGATCATGGAAAATGCAGTTATTCCAGAATTTATAATATTATTTCCCTTGTAATATATGACCCCATGAGCACCCACTTGGACCCACCAAATAAAAATCACGACAATGTGAAAGAGCAAAGACACAAGTTCTCTAAACTTACAGTGAAATATTATATTGTGCTGTAAAAGACACGGCAATGTATTAAAATAGACTACATACAATATACACGTAGAAGCACAAGCTCTCTAGAAGTATATGATGGATTATTAATGATATGTATTATCAAAGATTTAGAAGGATATACTAGAGATATAAAATAGTGAAAATAGAGCTGTTTAAATAAGTATGTATCTTTAAGATTAATAAAGTTCACGATAAAGTGAGAGAGCAAAGACAAGCATATAATAATTATTATAGAACCGACATCAATCAGGTAATCTATCACTAGTGACACAACTATTAACATTTATCTATTCAAATATATCTATATATCTTCATTTTAAATACATATCACGATATAGCGAAAGCTTACCGACACAAGTTCTCCAGAATTATTTAGTGAATCGTCAAATAGAAAGTATAATAAACACAACCATGTATCAAGCTATACCAAAATTATAGCAAACTAGAACATAAGCTATTTATATATATATATATATATATATATATTGTATAAATGCCTTCGAATAGCGTGATGATCTAGTATAGTATTAATTAAGGGGAGATTTCCACTTGAGGGATTTTTTTCTTTACCACTTTCTCCCTCATGTTTAGCCCTATTGCTTTTTGAGATTTTAAGACGCTCGCCCCATTAGTTTGGCGATTTTAAGAACTTTCGCCCCATTTATGTAACTTTTAAGACCTTTCGTCCCATTTAGGTGTCTATTTTTTCCTGGCGAGCGATAGCGAGCCTGTAATTTAAGAGGAACCGGCCTTCGGCCGGGACATTTTTCTACCGAAAAATTTACAAATTTATCTTGAAAGGGGGCCATGGGGAGTGTAATTTCAAGCTTGATGGAAGTCTAGGAAAAACACTAAAAACCTCCCCTTAACTCGTTTAGTTTGATGACACTATTTTTCATGACATTATGGGTATCAGACTATTTTGTTCAGTATAAGAATATTAGGAACCAAATGATAGAACAAATATGAGGAAAATTGAATCCTATACTGAAATAATTAAATAATTATTTTAGAAAACGCAACACTCCATAAAGAAAATAAAGTACTCTAATACATCTGTACATTCATATAATATACGGTCGACCAGTGTGATATTCTTCAAATACTTGTCATTTACGATAATAACCTTCTTACTATATCAGGACCCATGCTCAGTTAATGTTTAGTGGATCAGTTAATGTCTCCCTCTCTTGATTGCACCCCAAGTTATCATCAAGGTTTTCGGCGAATTGTTGATTACGACAGTGCCAGACTCGTTGAGCCTATTGTGCCAGCTTTTGTGGATAGAAGGCGTGACTCTTTGTCCCATACAGAGAATGTCAACAGGTATCCCAAATTAAATGTCAGTGTAATATCCAAAGGTGGGGGCAGGGAGGAGCTAAGGGGGGGGGGGGGGGAAGGGGTATTAGAAGGGGAACGTAGAGGTGAGATGGGGTTTGGTGAGGACATCATCATCGGGTGCTTTCCAAGGCCTGTGTCACCAGGGGTTGCCACCATCTGTCAGTTGTACTCTCTAACTCTCTTATGCTAAAGTTAAGTTAAAGTTGAGGGGGGATAGACAGGTTGGGGAGGTGAGAAGTCTCTTAAGGGGAGATCTCCACTTGAGGGATTTTTTTCTTGACCCCTTTCTCCCTCATGTTTAGCCCCATTGCTTTTGATATTATGAAAAGTTTTCCCCATTAGTTTAGCGATTTTAAGAACTTTCACCCCATATTAAGACCTTTCGTGCAATTCAGGTGTCGATTTTATCCTGGCGAGCGATAGCGAGCCTGTAATTTAAGAGGAACCGGCCTTCGGCCGGGACATTTTTCTACCGAAAAATGTACAAATTTATCTTGAAAGGGACTCAAGGTGGTGTAATTTTAAGCTTGATGGAGGTCTAGGGAACAAACTAAATACCTCCCCTTAAGAATAAAAGAGAAGGAAAAGTGGAAAGAAAGAGCAAAGTAGAACTATATTATTTTGTTATGGATTATATTACATTCTGTGTTTGTAATGGCTCTCAGTAGTGTACTGTATCATTGAAGTCATAATAGTGTTCGTCCTTAAAACCCTTATAAAGGAGAATGGTTTTATAATAGGCATTTTATTTAGAAGAAACGAATGTAAAATTGCATTTTATATTTCATTGACTGAACTATTTCTTAAACAAACTGAAGCAGAAGTATAATAGGACCTAGACTAAACATTCATTTTCACTTTTAGCTTGAATTATATGTAAGTAGTCGATTTACTGGCTTTGCTTGGCATTCCTCTCGTACATGCATCAAGAGAAGACAGTCCTGAGTGTAAGATAATCACCCTGATATGTAAACAAAACGACTCTAGTGAACTCCTACTAATGAACTCGATTGCATAGTTATATATATATTACCTAAGTGTATTATGTTATGCTGGCAAAGGTTATGATAATCAAACAAGAAGAAACTTTATATTATTTAAGTGCTTATGATAGTGGTGACAATAACAAGAAAATACGGTGTCAGAGTCCAAATAACGGGGTTCCTGTGTTTGTGAGTGTGTGTAGGCTATTCACATGGAGTTGCCATTTGTCAAATTATCTAGTTATATATGTTTGTATGTTTGTATGTTTTATTTTATTTTTTTATTTTTTAAGAGACAATGAACGGAGGAAGGACAAACACAGATAAAACAAAAAGGTCCATGTGCCTAAAGGCATCCTCCATTCATAAAATGTTTGTAACAACTGGATTTAAACTTTTGTAGATTGTAAGTTTGTGGAAAGCAACTCGAGGGAAGTGAATTCCAAAGAGTAGTAGTTCTAGGGATAAATTAATTTTGATAAACAGAAGTTCTGCATTGTGGAGGAGAAAGTGTAAATTCATGGGCGCTCTCAGCTGCCCTAGTTCTACGGGGAATACCTATACATGAATTTTAGATGGTTGTCGTGAATACATTTAAAGGTAGTTTACTTCAATTGTTCAGGTAATCATGTGGTATTGGGAGAAAATAATTTGTAAATAATTAACAAACTCAAATTATCGTAGGAGCTAGCTGTGTCCGTGTGTGCGTCAGTGGGTGTCGGCGTGATTAGATTTGTCGCATCATATAGCCTACCCTTAGAGCTTAGAAGTGATTTAGATTATCAGACTATAACAGCCTTTGAATTATGCATATATAACTCACAAGGGGTGGTAGTAATTAACTCGACACGGTACTATATAGCCTAGTACTGCACCATACAAGACAAACATCATCCCTGCTTATCCTTACGTATAGCTAGGTTCCCGGACATCTCAACCAGTAGACCATTTCAACCAATAGCTCTCAACTAGTGCCAAACCAACCAAGACCAAACAAACCAATGCCAAAATATAGTACTAACCTAACCTAACCTAACCATATTGGTTGATTTGGTACTGGTTGAGAGCTACTGGTTGAAATGGTCTACTGGTTGAGTTGTCCGGTCACCGTAGATCTCCCGTACATTCCACCACCTTATGACACACATATACACCTCCATCACCAACAGATACCAATATTAAGGGGAGATTTCCACCTGGACGATTTTTTTCTGAACCTCTTTCTCACTCATGTTTAGCCCCATTGCTTGTGAGATTTAAAGACGCTTGCCCCATTAGTTTGGCGATTTTAAGAACCCTCGCCCCATTTATGTCAATTTTAAGACCATTCGTGCCATTTAGGTGTCGATTTTATCCTGGCGAGCGATAGCGAGCCTGTAATTTAAGAGGAACCGGCTTTCAGCCGGGACATGTTTCTACCGAAAAATGTACACATTTATCTTGAAAGGGGCTCAAAGGGGTGTAATCTTAAGCTTGATGGATATCTAGGGACCAAACTAAAACCTCCCCTTAAGCTTTTATTAAATCACTTCATAACATAACACCCAGAAACTAACACACAGGCTGCATATTACTCTATTAACATAACACCCAGAAACTAACACATAGGCTGCATATTACTCTATTAACATAAGGCAGCTTGTCTATTATCTTGGTGTATTATAATTATTTCCTCTTGAAATAATATATAATGGAGATTGCCACGGGCATCCTCATTACTGCTGCACGTGAGCAGTGAGCTCCAAACAGTACGAAAGTTATAAAATAACTATTCATTATCACATCTCAGATCAGGGACTGCTTAAATAAGTCATTATAACCCGAGTGGTTGTGGGGGTACTTGTAAAACTCCCTGTATGATATCCTGGAATATGGATCCTACGACTTGTGCATGAATTGAAATATGTTCTACAAGTAGGATTCCCTTCTCCTAAATATAAATAGCAAAAGGTAGTACGCAGTGGAAATAAAGGAGGGGCGGGGGGACACTTGTTACAGGCAGCTTTACCTTTTGTCTCCTTCACACACATAGAACAAAATAGTATATACATAGAGTATATAGTGTACAGTATATATCTATATAGCTATCTATATAGCTATCTATATATCTATTTTCTTTCTTTCTCTCTCTCTCTCTATATATATATATATATATATATATATATATATATATATATATATATATGTATGTATATATATATATATATATATATATATATATATATATATATATACTGTATATACTGTATATATATATATATATATATTAGGGTGGTCCACCAAAAATATTTTTATACTTTTATTCCTCCACAAGGTTATTTGTTGTCCATTACCCATAGGTTACAAGCCTATGAAATTTCATGGCGATAAAACTTAATTTAGAGGTCGACCCATCATCTCGCTTTCTATCATAGGATTTAACCCGGAAAATATCACATACCCGAATTGGAGCACTTCCCGACATCACAGACCCAAATGGTGTTGATTTCTGAATTCTCCGGGGTTGGTAACCCCATAGATCACATTTTATCAACTAAAAACTGATATACAGCTGTCTGAATGCTGATTTTCATTATTTGGTTTTCATACCGTAAATTAGGGGTAGGCTATACCCTGGTTAGGGTACTTCTAATAGAGATAGAACAAAATGGTTTGCATTTTTGAACTCAGAAGGGTCGATTTACACATAGAAATGCTTTCATATTTCATTTATTTACTAAAACCTGCAAAATATGACAGAAAATTTCAATTTCTCTATTTTCCTATAGAAAAACGATTGTTTGGGCAATATTTTGTGAATTGTCAATAAATCAGTGTCGATGAAACCACTTCTATGTGTAGATCGACCCTTCTGGGTTCAAAAATGCGAACCATTTTGCTTTATCTCTACTAGAAGTACCCTAACCAGGGTATGGCCTACCCATAAAATTTACTGTGAAAACCAAATAATGAAATTCAGCATTCAGACAGCTGTATATCAGTTTTTAGTTAATAAAATGTGTCTATGGGGTTACCAACCCCGGAGAATTCAGAAATCAACACCATTTGGGTCTGTGATGTCGGGAAGTGCTCCAATTCGGGTATGTGATATTTTCCGGGTTAAATCCTATGATAGAAAGCGAGATGATGAGTCGACCTCTAAATATCATTGTATCGCGATGAAATTTTGCAAACAAGGAGAGGAATGCAACACGAAAAAAAGCAGCGGTGTGGACCAGTGCACTTTGAAATTTTACCCCCTCTTCTTGGACCACCCTAATATATATATATATATATATATATATATATATATATATAATATATATATATATATACTGTATATACATGTATATATATATATATATATATATATATATATATATATATAGGGTAAATATATATACCTGTATATATATATATATATATATATATATATATATATATATATATATATATATATATAAAGACAGAGAGAGAGAGAGCATCTTTGAGCCGAATGAAGTATCGTGCAAGGAGGCTGAGGGTGCGAGAGACATGGGTGGGAGGGAGGGGGAGGGGGGGAGAGGAGGCAGGAGTAATTGGTCAGAGGGCTAATAGTTTGGTACAACAGGGGGAACGAGGGATTAGTGCCAGAGAGAGAGAGAGAGAGAGAGAGAGAGAAGAGGGATGCGGAGAGAGAACGTGAAAGAGGTGTTGTAACGCATACCAGTAGGGAAAAAAACCGAGGCGGCGGGGGGGGGGGGGGGATTTCTCCATCAGTGAAATTAGTTAAGCATTATATCAATATAAATGAATGGAGAGTGAACTTTGAACACAAGTGACTGATTAAAACTATACTGTGTTTATCTTAGTCCGGTGAGACTCTTAATCCAACGGAGTCTGTGTATATGTTATTTGTTTCCAGCTGACATCAAATTGCCATGTCCGCATCTTCATTACTCTCCTAGCACGAATCTGTTGTAGCGAAATACGTTCTGAATTATAAATCCTAACATTAATATGTCACAGATAATTAGTAATTTAATATTTTTCCTTCATTACTGACATATCAGCTGCTAAGGGATTTGATTTACCGTCAGCTGAAATATTCCCGACGATGTCAGCCAATATTCTGACACTATTGAAGAATACTTGAATACTGTATCTCTGCTTAACTGTATTATTTGCTACACTGTATAATATAATGGGTATGAAAGGGGTAGTTAACATATATACTGTATAATATAATGGGTATGAAAGGGGTAGTTAACATATATACTGTATAATAACATACCCCTATAGAGTATAATGGTAGCAATATACTCCTATATATTATATGGAGAGAAAGGTAAATTACTATTAATACACCCACTGGTATATACCTTTATACCCTGTTTATGTCCTTGATATTTACAGTGTAGGCTACCCCAAATTAACGATAGGTTCCATTATCAAAATTAATTCACAGCTCAGTAAAAAGTTACACTAAAAAAAAAAAAAAACCCCGATTGACAAAGGTATATACATTTATTGGGTATATTGATAATTAACCTTTCTATTCCTGTATGGAATTTGTGTATTACCACCACTATACCTTTAAAGGGGTAGATTATGTTAACTATAATTACCCTTTTTACACCCCTTATTGTTTGACAGTGCATTTACGGTGGACACGTTATAGTAAAGATAAATACGGACTATACTTTATTTCATTTACGGTGGACACGTTATAGTAAAGATAAATACGGACTATACTTTACGGTGGACACGTTATAGTAAAGATAAATACGGACTATACTTTACGGTGGACACGTTATAGTAAAGATAAATACGGACTAGACTTTACTTCATTTACGGTGGACACGTTATAGTAAAGATAAATACGGACTAGACTTTACTTCATTTACGGTGGACACGTTATAGTAAAGATAAATACGGACTATACTTTATTTCATTTACGGTGGACACGTTATAGTAAAGATAAATACGGACTATACTTTACGGTGGACACGTTATAGTAAAGATAAATACGGACTATACTTTACGGTGGACACGTTATAGTAAAGATAAATACGGACTAGACTTTACTTCATTTACGGTGGACACGTTATAGTAAAGATAAATACGGACTAGACTTTACTTCATTTCTGGTGTATGCTACGAGTAAAGATAAATACGGACTAGACTTTACTTCATTTCTGGTGCATGCTACGAGTAAAAAATGGGATATTTTACTGATGCTAAAATTAATTATTGTCCAACATTAAAAAAAAATCATTATTTAAATAGATACCTTCATTACTTAACCTTCCGCCTCATTACTTACTTACCTAGGCCTACCTACTTTTTTTTTTTTTTTTTTTTTTTTCTATGTGATTGAGGGAGGCAAAAGGCATAACTGCCTATAGCGAGTGCCTCCCCCATAGTTGAAAGAGTGACAGGGCCAAAATCAAGGGACGTTCGAGCCAAAATGCCTGAACACACTGAGTTTGAAGCAATTTAAGTCATAGGAAGAGGGAAAGACTGATTCTGGGAGAGAGTTCCAGAGCTCAGCTGTCGAGTAGAAGAAAGTTTGAGAGTAACGTTTCACTCTTGGGTTGGAGAGTTGTACAGAGTAGGGGTGGGATTGAGTTGCAAGACGGGTACCACGTGCCCTACGTAAAGGAGGTGGTATGCACTGGGATAGCTCTGACCTACCTACCTACCTACCTACCTATCACCTAATTGTCTATCTACATACCTACCTAATTGCCTACCTATCTATCTGCTTATTTACCTACCTACCTAATTGTCTACCTATCTATATGTTGCCTACCTACGTACCTAATTGCCTACCTACCTATCTGTTTACCTACTTACTTAATTACATACCTACCTAATGGCCTACCTACCTATTTGCCTGTCTACCAAATTACCTACCAAATTACCTATACCTATCTAAAGAACTAGCTACCTATTTGCCTGTCTACCTACCTACCTATTTAACTCTCTACCTGCCAAATATTCTATCTACACACCTGTTTGTCTACCGACCTAACTGCCTGCCTACCTTCGTACCTATTTGCCTAATTACCTACCTTCCTACCTACCTCCGTAATTGGCTTCCTACCGAACTACCTACCTATCTAATTGCCTTCCTACCTATCTAATTGCCTTCCTACCTACCTAATTGCCACCCTTCCTACCTACCTACCTAGCTAATTGAATGTAATTGATTTGGATGAATGATTTTTAAGCATTATGTTTATTGGATTTATAATATAGTTTGACATAGGATATGTTGACATCACGTATGTAGTACATGTACAATACAATTGTTTATTTTAAAGGAGGTGGAGAAGAAACTAATGAATTAATATGGATGTAAGATCAAAATAATAAATTATATTGATGCCATGAACTGAAGAACAATTATCGTGTGCAGAACACAGTGCCCAGCTTTCTCATAGACATATTTGCATTTACAGTACACTTATTATGTCCTATTATATAATATTAGTAGTACCATAGGTGCTATGTAAGTTATGTAAAGTGTATTAGTTTTATGAAGTAAATCTGTGACTGACTGATTAACTAACTACCTATTTAAGGGGAGATCTCCACTTAAGGGATTTTTTTCTTGACCCCTTTCTCCCTCATGTTTAGCCCCATTGCTTTTGATATTATAAACGTTTGCCCCATTAGTTTAGCGATTTTAAGAACTTTCACCCCATATTAAGACCTTTCGTGCCATTCAGGTGTCAATTTTATCCTGGCGAGCGATAGCGAGCCTGTAATTTAAGAGGAACCACCGAAAAATGTACAAATATATCTTGAAAGGGACTCAGGGGGTGTAATTTTAAGCTTGATGGAGGTCTAGGGAACAAACTAAATACCTATCCTTAACTGAATGTTTGCCTACCTACCTACCCTACATCTACGCCTACCTACAAGCCCATCCATCCACCTACTTACCAAAGTTCATGTCTGCTTGACTTGCTTACTTCATGCTTGCATGTCTAACGTTCTTGCCTATCTACCTACCTACCTACCTAACTGCTTATCTACCTACCTTCCTGCCTGCTTGCCCGACTCCCTACCTAACTGCCTACTTACCTACCTTCCTGCCTGCCTACTTAACGTTTTACCTACTTGCCCGCCTGCCTACCTACCTACCTATGTTCCTGCTTGCCTATCTACCCACCTACCTTCCTCTCTGTCTGCCTGCCTTCTTATATAATTTTCTACCTGACTACCCACCTATTTACCTGCCTATCTGCCTTATCCCCCGTCTCATATGCCTTTATACCTGCCTACACACCTACCTACCTACCCTGCCTGCCTGCCTACCCGTTCTACCTACCTACCCTGCCTGCCTGCCTTGCTCCCTTCCCATATGACTTTCTGCTTGCCTACCCACCTACTTATCTACCCTGCCTTCCCCAATCCCTATATGACTTTCTACTGGCTACCTACCCTGCCTGCCTGCCTGCCTGCCTGCCTGCCTGCCTGCCTGCCTGCCTGCCTGCCTGCCTGCCTGCCTACCTACCTACCTACCTACCTACCTACCTACCTACCTACCTACCTACCTACCTACCTACCTACCTACTACCTACCTACCTACCTACCTACCTACCCTGCCTGCCTGGTGCCAGAGAAGGATCCATCAAGGTATGAGAGCGGCCCCTTCACTGACACACAGATTAATAACTTCACCGCCACCACCACCACCACCACCGCCGCTTCACACATTTACTTCTTCACGCATTTATTGATTCACTATTTTTGCTCCAATATTATAATAATAATAATACTAATACTAATAATACTAATAATAATAACAACAATATATCCCTCGCCACCTAGCTCTTTATCTAAAAGTGTTCATGTGTTTCAACGCTCTTATAAACATACATAATATATATATAAACAATTTTTCGCATATACTGACCATCTGACAACCCCCCCCCCCCCCCCCCCCCCTAGGGTTGGTCACGTCGGTTTTAGTTATATAGGCGACTTCTATTTGCTCTTCTCATTTTTGTATTCAGATCTACCCAGAAGGAAACAAAAGAGACAAGGGTAGGGAGATACACGTGACCAACTATAGGGAGGGCTTGGTCTGATGGTCAGCACAAGCGGCAAATATGTCTAAGATCAAAGGTTGGAAAAGTTAAGTATGATTAAGGGGGTATTGCTTGGTTTTTAGTCTATATATTTATTTGTTAATTTTTAATTTACTTTCTAGTTTCCTCGCTAGACCTCCATGAAGCTTAGAAAAACACCCCCTAGACCCCCTTTCAAGATAAATGTGTAAATTTTTCTGTAGAAAAATGTCTCGGCCGAAGGCCGGTTCCTTCTAAAATTAGAAGCTCGCTATCGCTAGCCAGGAAAAAATCGACATCTAAAGGGCACGAAAGGTCTTAATATTGACAACAAAATGAAGCGAAAGGTCTCAAAATTTGCCAAACTAACGGAACGAACGTCTTAAAACCTCAAAAATAATACGCAAAACATGAGGGAGAAGGGGGTCCAGAAAAAGTGAGTAGCCGGATAATAGGATGACATTCACTATATGGCAGTACTGGTTTATGGTGCCGAACAGGAATTTCTAAATGTTTATATATATTTCAGAGCTCATCCAGTGTCTTGTCATGAAGGGACTGGAGTTCTCGAAAAGGGTTCCAGTCCTGACGCTATTCTGGATTTACAGTGTGCTGGCTTAATAATCCAGAAGGGCTGATAGCCTCTGAAGTCCTATTATATCTACAGTAACTAACTAAGTCTGCGTTAGGCTCTATGAAGATGGTTGTCCATAGCCTAAACAGTTAGAGAATACAGAATCAAAGCTCTTTCTGTGTTATCCCCCACCCAATCCATATAAATATATATATAAATATATACATATCTGTACATATATATAATATATATATATATACTGTATACTGTATATATTTCTCTCTCTCTCAGCCTTCCACCCCAGTACCTCCCCTCACCATCAGTCTTGTCACTATGGATGCCAACAGTTTTACTGTCCGTCTCTCTCTCTCTCTCTCTTTCTCGCTCTCTCTCTCTCCTCTCTCTCTCTCCTCCTCTCCTCATCTCTCTCTCCTCTCTCTCATCATTGTAATTTCAGGAAAAAAACCGTCATCTTGCAACCATTGGGGATTCGTGAGTATTCGTATCACGATTTATGATAGTTGA
>CM064574.1:8259263-8289491 GCA_032716605.1 Paralithodes platypus | reverse complement strand
AAAGCAATGGGGCTAAACATGAGGGAGAAAGGGGTCCAGAAAAAAATCCCTCAAGTGGAAATCTCCCCTTAAAGCGTGTTAGTTCTGTATGTGGTGTCCTGGGATGAAATGCCAAGAGGATCCTACTTTCACAAATATAATTGTGAATTATTGGTGTTAAGGAGAGGTTTTTAGTTTGGTCCCTAGATATCCTTCAAGCTTAAGATTACACCCCCTTGAGACCCTTTCAAGATAAAATTGTACATTTTTCGGTAGAAAAATGTCCCGGCTGAAAGCCGGTTCCTCTTAAATTACAGGCTCGCTATCGCTCGCCAGGGTAAACTCGATACCTAAATGGCACGAAAGGTCTTAAAATTGACAGAATGGGTTGAAAGTTCTTAAAATCGTCAAAATAATGGGGCGAACGTCTTAAAATTAGAAACGCAATGGGGCTAAACATGAGGGAGAAAGGAGTCCTGACCAAAAATCCCTCCAGTAGATATCGCCCCACGAGTTAGATTAGCTAAAATGCCTACTTGTGTATTATGGTGTTGTTGTTGCTTGGGTCACCGTCATCATGGGGTGTTGTTGTTGTTGTTGTTGTTGCTTGGGTCACCGTCATCATGGGGTGGTGTTGTTGTCGCTTGGGTCACCGTCATCATGGGGTGGTGGTGTTGTTGTTGTTGCTTGGGTCTCACCGTCATCATGGGGTGGTGTTGTTGTTGTTATTGCTTGGGTCACCGTCATCATGGGGTGGTGTTGTTGTTGTTGTTGCTTGGGTCACCGTCATCATGGGGTGGTGGTGTTGTTGTTGTCGCTTGGGTCTCACCGTCATCATGGGGTGGTGTTGTTGTTGTTGTTGCTGTTGCTTGAGTCTCACCGTCATCATGGGAGGCTCCGTTACGCATGAATTACCTTCTCTCTCGGGGGGGGGGGGGGGGGGAAGCAAATGTTGGCATTCTGACGTCTTTTGGGTTGAGATTCAGAACGGAAATAATTATGTCACGCATACTGATACTACTCTTAAGGGGATATTTCCACTTGAGGGATTTTTTTCCCTTGACCCCTTTCTCCCTCATGTTTAGCCCCATTGTTTTTGAGATTTTAAGACGTTCGCCCCATTAGTTTGGCGATTTTAAGAACTTTCACCCCATTTATGTCACTTTTAAGACCTTTAGTGCCATTTAGGTGTCGATTTGTTTCCTGGCGAGCGATAGCGAGCCTGTAATTTAAGAGGAACCGGCCATCGGCCGGGACATTTTTCTACCGAAAAATGTATCTTGAAAGAGGGTGAAGGGAGTGTAATTTCAAGCTTGATGGAAGTCTAGGAAACACACTAAAAACCTCCCCTTAAGCGGTGGTTTTTAGTTGATTCCCTAGACTTCCATCAAGCTTAAAATTACTCCCCCTAGACCCCCTTTCAAGATAAATTTGTAAATTTTTTGGTAGAAAAATGTCCCGACTGAAAGCCGGTTCCTCTCACATTACAGGCTCGCTATCGCTCGCCAGGATAAAATCGACAGCTACATGGCACGAAAGGTCTTAAAATTGACAGAAATGGGTCGAAAGTTCTTAAAATCGTCAACATAATGGGGCGAACGTCTTAAAATTAAAAAAGCAATGGGGCTAAACATGAGGGAGAAAGGAGTCAAGAAAAAAATCTCTCAAGTGGATATCTCCCCTTAATGAAAGACTCCTAGTAACTCCTCTAGGGTTCTACCAATACGAGCTTCCAATTAATAATCATAGAATGTACTTAGCTTGCTACTGTTTAATTATGTAAATATGAGACAAACACTTTAATCAGAACCGACTGAAATCTGTAGCAGTCATCCCTATCCCTTTACAACTACCAGAGCTCCTCATCTAACACACACACACACACACACGGACGCACACACACTCACAGGCACACACACAAATATACAGATACACACACACATACGCACACACACACAAACTTACACACAGACACACATACAGATTCTCACACATATACACACACACACAGACACACACACACACACACACACACACGATAATTACTGTTTTAACGGTCCCAGGCTCCGGTCAGACGCGCCTAACAGCTCTCTATCGGCAAAGTTAAGGCGGTGATACTCGCCTTTTCTGGACCCCCTTCTCCCTCATGTTTAGTATATTAGTTTATAGTTTTAAAGACGTTCGTTCCATTATTTTGGCGATTTTGAGATCTTTTGCCCCATTTCTTTGTCAATGATAAGACCTTTCGTGCCATTTAGGTGTCGATATTTCCTAGCGAGCGATAGCGAGACTGTAATTTTAGAAGGAACTGGCCTTCGGGCATGGATTTTTTTTTTTACCGAAAAATGTATAAATTTATCTTGAAGGGGGTTCTAGGGGGTGTTTTTTTAAGCTTGATGGAGGTCTATCGAGGAAACTCAAAATTAAATCAATAAAGATACATGGACCCAAAACCAAGCACTACCCCCTTAAGGCGGGCTCAGCTGCCCCGCACCAGACATTCTATACTCATCGGGGGTTAGGCGAGAGGGAGCTTTGACCCCCTCTTTATAAGGTGTGTGTGTGGGGGGGGGGGGGGGGGAGCGCGCGCGCGCGTGTGTGTGTGTGTGTGTGTGTGTGTGTGTGTGTGTGTGTGTGTGTGTGTGTGTGTGGGTGGGTGTTATGTGTTGGAAAAAGAAAAAAAATCCCAACACAATCAATCGCAACGAAGACCACTAAATATAACCAATAACGGGATTATGGTATGTGTGTGTGTGTGTTAGTGTATGTGTGTGTGTGTTAGTGTGTATGTGTGTGTGTGTGTGTGTGTGTGTGTGTGTGTGTGTGGGTGGGGGGGTGGGTGTTATGTGTTGGAAAAAAAAAAATAAATAAAATCCCAACACAATCAATCGCAACGAAGACAACTAAATATAACCAATAACGGGATTATGGTATGTGTGTGTGTGTGTTAGTGTGTGTGTGTGTGTGTGTGTGTGTGTGTGTGTGTGTGTGTGTGTGTGTGTGTGTGTGTGTGTGAGTAATTGGTTTGCATACTAAAACTATGCAATACCGACATTCTCTCATTATTTACAGTTGTAATCTCCAAGATAATTAGATTAAGGGGAGATGGGCTAGTTTTTCTGGCCCCCTTCTCCTGCTTAGCCCCATTAGTTTTCATATATTAAGACGCTCGACCCATTAGTTTGGCGATTTTAATGCCTTTCGCTCCATTTATTTGTCAACATTAGGATTTGTCGTGTCATTTAGGTGTTGATTTTTTCCTGGCGTGCGATAGCGAGCCTGTAATTTAAGAGGAACCGGCCATCGGCCGGCACATTTTTTATCGAAAAATGTACACATTTATCCTGAAGGAGGGTCTTGGGCTGGTGTGTTTACAAAGCTTAATGGAGGTCTATGGAGGAAACTAACAAAAATCTTAAAAAGATGCACAAATGAGCATATAAATACGCCCATCTCTCCTTAACTCATGGCAGAATAGAGGGTTCAAGAATTATTTAGGCCTTTTGTAGAACGTGAAGGTGACGGAGACAAATGGGGGGGGGGGGGCTGGAGGAGATTAAACTATACTCTGTTTCTTCTCAGCTGACGATAAATTGAATCCCATAGCAGCAAATCTTTCGATACATAATGGAAAAATACGAAACCACTATGTCTCGGCATCGTCTTAAGACCAAGGTTATATAATTAGCACCATATTTCACTACAAAACATTCCAAATAACTGAGAAGTCTTGATGGGAACTTTGTAATTTACCGTCAGTTGAAAATAAACCGAGTATTGAGGCCAGCAAATCATTTTAACTTAGGGGTTGGCTTGCTAATGTTCAGTGTTCATGAGGTAATAGGTATTTTAGTTCCTGGCTTAAGGGGGGTGACCTGCTTTTTGTTATTTCTGTCCTTTTCTCTCTTTCTCTGGCTTGTATCTATTCGGCCCCATTCAGCCAACTACTTTAAGACGTTTATCCCCATCTAGGTGTCGATTTATTCCTGGCGAGCGATAGCGAGCCAGCATTATATGAAGAAATCCGGCTTCGCCGGAGAAATTTTTCTATCGAAAAATGTACAAATTTAGCCTGCTGTCAAACAAAAATTAAAAAATATGCTGGCTCGCTGCCGCTCACCAGTAAAAAATGTACACCTGGATGGGGACAAACGTCTTAAAACAGTAGGCTGAATGGGGCCAAATGGATACAAGCCAGAGAAAGATAGAAAAGGACAGAACAAAAACAGGTCACCCCCCTTAAAGGGAGAGATGGGCGTATATATTTGATCATTTATGTGTCTTTTTACTATTTCTTTAGTTTCCTCCCTAGACCTCCATTAATCTTTAATAAACACCCGCCCAAGACCTTCCTTCAAGATTAACTTGTACATTATTCGACAGCCGATTCCTCTTAAGTTACAGGCTCGCTATAGCTCGCCAGGGAATTTTTAACACCTAAATGACACGAAAAGTCTTAATATTGACAAAGAAATGGGGTGAAAGGTCTTGATATCGCCAAAATAACGTGCCGAACGCCTAATAATCTGAAAACTAATGGGGCTAAACACGAGGAAGAAGGGAGACCAGAAAAACGACCCATCTCCCCTTCATATCATCATACCTTATGATAAGCTTAATTACAGTACAGTTTATTTTGTAGTCAAAGTAGTAGTCATTTGTATCTATGTATGTGTGTATGTTTATGTATGCCTGTGTGTGGGCGTGCGTGTGTATATGGGTGTGTGTGTGTGTGGGCGTGCGTGTGTATATTGGTGTGTGTGCAGGCGTCTGTTTATGTATGTGTGTGTGTGTGTGTGTGTGTGTGTGTGTGTGTGTGTGTGTGTGTGTGTGTGTGTGTGTGTGTGTGTGTGTGACTAATTGGATTGCATACTTAAACTATGCAATACCGGCATTGTTTTCATGATTTACAGTTGAACTCTCTACGAAGGATAGTTTGCTTTGTTTATGTTTGACATTCTCGAGCAATGTATTTTTAGTTTGCCCCAGAACCGAAAAAAGGTAAACTCACAACGAACGTACACAAACACAACACAATGCATATAATAGATTCACAGCGCAACAAACACACGCACACACACACACACATAGTCACATTAACACAACAACACATACTTAATATATAACAGGTACACACACACACACACGCACACACATAGTCACATTAAAACAACACATACGTAATATATAACAGGCACACACACAAACATACTATGTGTCTCTCTCTCTCTCTCTCTCTCTCTCTCTCTCTCTCTATCTCTCTCTCTCTCACAATCACACACACACACCTAAAGCCCATCAATACTAGATGAACTAAATTTAGACGTGGCATTTAGGTTCTTGGTTCATGTCAGAATTGGACATAATATAACATTTTGCTCTTTCTAGGAGCTGCCATTTAATCAACGCTGGCTGCTAATTATTGTGTTAATTGGTTATAGTGTATTGTTAAGGGGAGATTTCCACTGGAGGGATTTTTTTTCTTGACTCCTTTCTCCCTCATGTTTAGCCCCATTGCTTTTCTAATTTTAAGACGTTCGCCCCATTATTTTGACGATTTTAAGAACTTTCGACCCATTTCTGTCAATTTTAAGACCTTTCGTGCCATTTAGGTGTCGATTTTATCCTGGCGAGCGATAGCGAGCCTGTAATATTAGAGGAACCGGCTTTCAGCCGGGAAATTTTTCTACCGAAAAATTTACAAATTTATCTTGAAAGAGGGTCAAGGGGGTGAAATTTTAAGATTGCTGGAGGAGTAGAAAACAAATTAAAAACCTCCCCTTAACGGCTCCTTTACAGTGGATAATATGCTTGTATCTGCCAGTCTGTCTGTAATTTGTCTGTCTGTCAGTCTGTCTGTCTGTCAGTCTGTCTGTCTATTTATGTATGTACTTGTTTATCAATATATTTATATAAACACATTCGTCTTTATTGGTCTGTGTATGTATCTATTTGTGTGGCTATATCTATCTAGCCTTTCTATCTATTTGTGTGGCTATATCTATCTAGCCTTTCTATCTATTTGTGTGGCTATATCTATCTAGCCTTTCTATCTATTTGTGTGGCTATATCTATCTAGCCTTTCTATCTATTTGTGTGGCTATATCTATCTAGCCTTTCTATCTATTTGTGTGGCTATATCTACCTAGCCTTTCTATCTATTTGTGTGGCTATATCTATCTAGCCTTTCTATCTATTTGTGTGGCTATATCTATCTAGCCTTTCTATCTATTTGTGTGGCTATATCTATCTAGCCTTTCTATCTATTTGTGTGGCTATATCTATCTAGCCTTTCTATCTATTTGTGTGGCTATATCTATCTAGCCTTTCTATCTATTTGTGTGGCTATATCTACCTAGCCTTTCTATCTATTTGTGTGGCTATATCTATCTAGCCTTTCTATCTATTTGTGTGGCTATATCTATCTAGCCTTTCTATCTATTTGTGTGGCTATATCTATCTAGCCTTTCTATCTATTTGTGTGGCTATATCTATCTAGCCTTTCTATCTATTTGTGTGGCTATATCTATCTAGCCTTTCTATCTATTTGTGTGGCTATATCTATCTAGCCTTTCTATCTATTTGTGTGGCTATATCTATCTAGCCTTTCTATCTATTTGTGTGGCTATATCTAGCCTTTCTATCTATTTGTGTGGCTATATCTATCTAGCCTTTCTATCTATTTGTGTGGCTATATCTATCTAGCCTTTCTATCTATTTGTGTGGCTATATCTATCTAGCCTTTCTATCTATTTGTGTGGCTATATCTATCTAGCCTTTCTATCTATTTGTGTGGCTATATCTATCTACCTTTCTATCTATTTGTGTGGCTATATCTATCTAGCCTTTCTATCTATTTGTGTGGCTATATCTATCTAGCCTTTCTATCTATTTGTGTGGCTATATCTATCTAGCCTTTCTATCTATTTGTGTGGCTATATCTATCTAGCCTTTCTATCTATTTGTGTGGCTATATCTATCTAGCCTTTCTATCTATTTGTGTGGCTATATCTATCTAGCCTTTCTATCTATTTGTGTGGCTATATCTATCTAGCCTTTCTATCTATTTGTGTGGCTATATCTATCTAGCCTTTCTATCTATTTGTGTGGCTATATCTATCTAGCCTTTCTATCTATTTGTGTGGCTATATCTATCTAGCCTTTCTATCTATTTGTGTGGCTATATCTATCTAGCCTTTCTATCTATTTGTGTGGCTATATCTATCTAGCCTTTCTATCTATTTGTGTGGCTATATCTACCTAGCCTTTCTATCTATTTGTGTGGCTATATCTACCTAGCCTTTCTATCTATTTGTGTGGCTATATCTATCTAGCCTTTCTATCTATTTGTGTGGCTATATCTACCTAGCCTTTCTATCTATTTGTGTGGCTATATCTATCTAGCCTTTCTATCTATTTGTGTGGCTATATCTATCTAGCCTTTCTATCTATTTGTGTGGCTATATCTATCTAGCCTTTCTATCTATTTGTGTGGCTATATCTATGTATCCTTTCTATCTATTTGTGTGGCTATATCTACCTAGCCTTTCTATCTATTTGTGTGGCTATATCTATCTAGCCTTTCTATCTATTTGTGTGGCTATATCTATCTAGCCTTTCTATCTATTTGTGTGGCTATATCTATCTAGCCTTTCTATCTATTGTGTGGCTATATCTATCTAGCCTTTCTATCTATTTGTGTGGCTATATCTATCTAGCCTTTCTATCTATTTGTGTGGCTATATCAATCTAGCCTTTCTATCTATTTGTGTGGCTATATCTATGTATCCTTTCTATCTATTTGTGTGGCTATATCTACCTAGCCTTTCTATCTATTTGTGTTTTGACTGTATAGCTTTAGTAGGCTATAGACCGTAACACAATTATTGATATGAACAAGGAAATTAAAATGTCAGTAATAAAATAACTTAAGGGGAGGTTTTTAGTTAGTTCCCTAGACCTCCATCAAGCTTAAAATGTCACCCTCTAGGCCCCCTTTCAAGATAAATGTGTACATTTTTCAGTAGAAAAATTTCCCGGCCAAAGGCCGGTTCCTCTTAAATTACAGGCTCGCTATCGCTCGCCAGGAAAACATCGCCACCTAAATTGCATGAAAGGTCTTAAAATTGAGAGAAATGGGGCGAAAGTTCTTAATTACGATGCGAATGTCTTAAAATATCAAAAGCAATGGGGCTAAACATGAGGGAGAAAGGGGTCCAGAAAAAAATTCCCTCAAGTGGATATCTCCCTTTAATGAAGGTAGGTTGGTGCCTTTGGTGGTGATAAATCCATTTAGTATAAGGTTATTTAAGGGGAGGTATTTAGTTTGTACCCTAGACCTCCATCAAGCTTAAAAATTACACTCCCTTGACCCCCTTCAAGATAAATTTGTACATTTTTCGGTAGAAAAATGTTCCGGCCGAAGGCCGTTTCCTCTTACATTACAGGCTCGCTTTCGCTCGCCAGGAAAAAATCGACGCCTAACTGGTACGAAATGTCTAAATATTGACAGAGATTGGGCGAAAGTTCTAAAAATCGCCAAACTAATGGGGCGAACGTTTTAAAATCTCAATAGCAGTGGAGTTAAACATGAGGGAGAAAGGGGTTGAGAAAATAATCCCTCAAGTGGAAATCACCCCTTAAGTACCGTACTGTTAAGAACTACCAATGATGTTCTAAATACATAGTTATAATTATTTTGTACCCTCGATATTGTATAGTTGAGCGTTAGAAGGTCAATCAATGGCTCACCCCCCCCCCCCCCCCCCCCACAGCCGCCGTTTGATATGCGTACCTGGATCCTGACCGGAATGAAATTGTTGATAGCCGAGAATGATAATCCATTAAAAATCATCATCCGAGCCACGCTGGTAAAATAGCAGGCTGCTCCGTAAATTAAAATAGCAGGCTGCTCCGTAAATTAAAATAGCAGGCTGCTCCGTAAATTAAAATAGCAGGCTGCTCCGTAAATTAAAATAGCAG
The DNA here is from genome assembly GCA_032716605.1 of Paralithodes platypus. Taxonomy (NCBI): domain Eukaryota; kingdom Metazoa; phylum Arthropoda; class Malacostraca; order Decapoda; family Lithodidae; genus Paralithodes; species Paralithodes platypus. The sequence continues at coordinate 8,280,530 of CM064574.1, read as the reverse complement.
GCTGCTCCGTAAATTAAAATAGCAGGCTGCTCCGTAAATTAAAATAGCAGGCTGCTCCGGTAAATTAAAGGGAGGCAGACCGTTTATCTGGACTCCCTTCTTCCTAATGTTTAGCCCCACTAGTTTTGAGATTATAAGACGTTCGGCCCATTAGTTTGACGATTTTAACACTTTTCGCCACATTTCGTCGTCAATTTTAAGACCTTTCGTGCCATTTAGGAGTCGATTTTTTCCTGGCGAGCGATAGCGAGCTTGCAATTTTAAGAGGAATCGGCCTTCGGCCGGGACATTTTTCTACCGAAAAATTTACAAATTTATCTTGAAGGGGGGTCTAGGGGGTGTTTTTCTAAGCTTGATGGAGGTCTAGGGAGGAAACTAAAACAATATATGAATAAATGAATTAATAGACCAAACAAACGGTCCGCCTCCCCCAAATATGCTTACGTAATTATAGTGTCCGTAGCAGTCTGTCCATATGAAGGTTTATTGGAAGGAATAAGTACCTCATATGTAAGGGTAGGAAGGTACATAACACTAATTATATAACACTAATTATATAACACTAATTATGTAACACTAATTATATAACACTAATTATATAACACTAATTATATAACACTAATTATATAACACTAATTATATAACACTAATTATATAACACTAATTATATAACACTAATTATATAACACTAATTATACACTAATTATATAACACTAATTATATAACACTAATTATATAACACTAATTATATAACACTAATTATATAACACTAATTATATAACACTAATTATATAACACTAATTATATAACACTAATTATATAACACTAATTATATAACACTAATTATATAACACTAATTATATAACACTAATTATATAACACTAATTATATAACACTAATTATATAACACTAATTATATAACACTAATTATGTAACACTCATTATATAACACCACTAATTATATAACACTAATTATATAACACTAATTATATAACACTAATTATATAACACTAATTATATAACACTAATTATATAACACTAATTATATAACACTAATTATATAACACTAATTATAACACTAATTATATAACACTAATTATATAACACTAATTATATAACACTAATTATATAACACTAATTATAACACTAATTATGTAACACTAATTATATAACACTAATTATATAACACTAATTATATAACACTAATTATATAACACTAATTATGTAACACTAATTATATAACACTAATTATATAACACTAATTATATAACACTAATTATATAACACTAATTATATAACACTAATTGTGTAACACTAATTATATAACACTAATTATATAACACTAATTATGTAACACTAATTATGTCACATATGTTTGTTATACCATTGTTATACCCTTGATATATTATGGTGTGGGAACAAGGTAGACTGACCAATTCGTACTCTGCGTTCCAATTACTGTGTTCCAATCATGTGGTGAGGCATTATCACACCTTTATTCTAATTCATCATCTATTTCCAATTGCCGACTTGCGAGTTTCGTTCTATAAGGAAGTTGGAGTTGTAGACATCGATATTTAGCAGAATTACGAGCTAAAATACGGTCGTAGTACAATCGCGCTAATAAGTGATGTCTCGGCACCAAGTATGTTTTGATCAATAATTGGTATCAGCAATATCTAAGCTTCATTTCTTCATATCGAGTGAAATATACAAACATGTTCCTACACTTACCCACCCTATTCAACATCTGACAGACATTAATACAGCACAGAGCGAGCCAAACGTAATGACAGCTGGGACATGACTTATTAGCGCGACTGTACCTTCATAAATACATAAAACCCAATTCAACATACCCTTTAGCCACCAGAAACCTGCATTATTACTGCATTAAGGGGGGTGACCTTAAGGGGGGTGACCTTTTTTTGTTCTGTCCTTTTCTATCTTTCTCTGGCTTGTAACCATTTGGCCCCATTCAGCCTACTGTTTTAAGACGTTTATCCCCATCCAGGTGTCAATATTTTACTGGTGAGCGGTAGCGAGCCAGCATATTTTTTATTTTTGTTTGACAGCAGGTTAAATTTGTACATTTTTCGATAGAAAAATGTCTCCGGCGAAGCCAGATTTCTTCATATAATGCTGGCTCGCTATCGCTCGCCAGGAAGAAATCGACACCTAGATGGGGATAAACGTCTTAAAATAGTTGGCTGAATGGGGCCGAATGGATACAAGCCAGAGAAAGAGAGAAAAGGACAGAAATAACAAAAAACCTGAAACCCGCAAGTGGTGCAATTGGTGCGGAGAAAACCTTTTTGCTCTCAATGCTTCCAATACCCAATCACTATGGATCAGACGAACACTTACCTTTTTGCTCTCAATGCTTCCAATACCCAATCACTATGGCTCAGACGAACACTTACCTTTTTGCTCTCAATGCTTCCAATACCCAATCACTATGGATCAGACGAACACTTACCTTTTGGCAAATATGTTCAGTTTTAATGATTCGATCGATCCAAGTCATCGTGCGTTCAGTACTACACCACGCTAATGACTCAGATTGAGTCTTTGTGCGTCCAGGAGTTAATGGTACCGTCGTTCATGGAATTATTAGTGCTAGTGTACGAGAGAGAGAGAGAGAGAGAGAGAGAGAGAGAGATAGATAGATAGATAGATAGTTAGTTAATTCTTTATTTCATAAAAGGTTACATGGTAACATTTTACATATATACAGATAGACTCAGACTCAAATCTTTATTTCATAAAAGGCAACACAATTAACTTTTTACATATATACAATAGAGATAACAGTAACCTCATACATTACCGCATTCTAGGTTCATGGTTTTGTACAAACATAATTCTTGACTTGATAGCATTTATATCATTAGTTTTCAAATCTGATACGTCATATTCATGTAATAGGATATGGTTAACTTCCTTTCCTAACGATAGGTATTCATCAAGGTTTAATAAACATTTCTGTAAAAACTTGATAGATAGATAGATAGATAGATAGATAGATAGATAGAGAGAGAGAGAGAGAGAGAGAGAGAGAGATGAGCGTTTTGTTCTTTAACAGAAAAAAGTTAGTGCCGGTTTTCTGAAATACCCTGACCTTCCAAATGCCTCAATTATTTCTGGCAGAGAAGTTGATAAAAGTTCTTGATATTTCAGATTTTGCACCAATGATACATACAGAATATATATATATATATATCTATATATATATATATATATATATATATATATATATATATACCTATATCTCAGGATCCATATTCCAGGATTTAATACAGGGATTTTTACAAGTAGACTCACGCAACTCAGGTTATAGTGATTTAAGGGAGCCCAACACGCTTTTTTTCTCTTTCTCTCCCTCTCTCTTTGGCTTGTATCCATTCGGCCCCATTCAGCCTACTGTTTTAAGACGTTTACCCCCTTCCAGGTGTCAATATTTTCCTGGTGAGCGGTAGCGAGCCAGCATATATACATTTTTGTTTTGACAGCAAGCTAAATTTGTAAATTTTTCGATAGAAAAATGTCTCCGGCGAAGCCAGGTTTCTCCATAGAATGCTGGCTCGCTATCGCTCGCCAGGAAAAAAAACAACACCTGGATGGGGATAAACGTCTTAAAACAGTTGGCTGAATGGGGCCGAATAGATTATACGCCAGGGAAAGAGAGAAAAGGAGAGAAAGATAAAAAAAAGCAGGTGACCCACCCTTAATTTAATTCTCGCCTGCAGCCACAAATGGGAAGAGGTTAAGTATCCTTTGCCACGCCGTCGTTAGTGAATTAAAGCATGGACACTTCCTGACTGTTGGTGGTTGGAGTCCGGCTGGGAGTATAACAAACATTTAGTAGCTTAAGGGGAGATTTCTACTTGAGGGACTTTTTTCTTTACCCCCTTCTCCCTCATGTTTAGTCCCATTGCTTTTGATATTTTGTAAGACGTTCGCCCCATTAGTTTGGCGATTTTAAGAACTTTCGCCCCATTTCTGTCAATTTTAAGACTGTTCGTGCCATTTAGGTGTCTATTTTTTCCTGGCGAGCGATAGCGAGCCTGTAATTTAAGAGGAACCGGCCTTTGGCCGGGGCATTTTTCTACCGAAAAATTTACAAATTTATCTTGAAAGGGGGTCTAGGGGCTGTAATGTTAAGGTTGATGGAGGTCTAGCGAACTAACTAAAAACCTCCCCGTAAGGTGTATTTGTGAAATATACTTGATATTTGTGACTCTCGTGTTTGGCTGGGCAAGATTGAAATTAAATCACTATAACCCGAGTTGCGTGGGCGTATGTATCTATACACTCAGACACAATACCCCATAGCTGGGGATGGCCGACTCGAGACAGAGCCCGGACAGAAACAATATTGAGCATTCTAATTCTTAGGGTCCGGGACCACTTTCGCGTGTCTTCGTCCCTTTCTCTGTCTCGTTTTGTAGGTGAATTTGACATGGGGAGGAGGATTCCCAGCCTCCCACCGTGCAGTGCGTGGTGGTACTTTTATAAATCCCTGTATGGCATCCTGGAATATGGATCGTACAATTTGTGTATGAATTGAAATACATTCTCCAAATTGGATTTCCCTTCTCCGTATTACAAATAGGAAAATGTAAAGTACCCTTTATCACGCCGTGGTGTAGTGGATTAAGGCATGGAAAGTTGTTTTGACTGTCGCTGGTTCGAGCCCCTCTGGGAGTATGAAAGAAAATATATACAGTATATATATATATATATATATATATATATATATATATATATATATACTGTATATATACCTGGTATATATATATATATATATATATATATATAGTGAGGGTCCGAGTGTGGGGGGTGAGACTGTGAAGCGCAGAGGCAAGGCAGCTTCAGAGATGGGATTGCTTCGAGCCGGGGTGCTTCGCATGTCTCACTCCCTAGACTGGAGCAAGACCTCACGGGCCTCACCGTGTTCAAGGGTAGAGTGTAAAGGCTATCAGCCTATGCCCGAGAGGGAGTAGTTGGAATATAGAAGAAAGAAAAAAAAAAAATATATATATACAGTATATATACAGTATATATACAGTATATATATAGTATATATATATAAAACATTGTGTGTGTTTGTGTTACATGATAGTAATACGCACGTAATTAGATTTTGTTCTGAAATTGATCTTGATAATAGTCATAATATGCAAAGTAGAAAACCAAGAATATTTTTTTAAGTATCAATAGTTGGAGGAACACAAATAGGAATGTTTGAGAAATAGTACGAGAGATATACTGACAAGTGATATTCTCCATCCGAATCAATTTCGAAGGATAGAAAATCCAACAAATCTTTATCGAAGTAAATTTTGGTCGTGTGAAAACAAGGGGATGATTCTGGGTAAAAAATATATGTTATGTTCGAACGGTGACGAAAATATGTTTTGAAGTTGATGAAAGTATAACCATGTATTACTATTATCTCTATGTATTATTCTAATACTGTTTGCTGTTTGTAAGTAAATTTATGTTAAGATTACCTAGATACATATATCATTGTCAATTATCTTGTTTTAACATATTATTTATTGCTTAAATGAAACTCTAACCTAGCCTAACGTGGCTTAGTCATATACTTTACGTAAGTTAGGTGTTTTATCATGTGGTTCTGTATATATTTATAATAAAATAATTGTTAAGCAGCTAAATATTAATATTGAGTAAAGTGTTCTCAATCAAAGGGGACATACGCCGTGGCAATTCGTTGCTGCACTCACCCTCCAACACCACTTTGTGGGATCCTTCTGGACGAGACTCCAAGTATCTGCACTACCCATATCAAGTATTCTATTGCATGATTGGGTGACTTGCTTCAGCCATGAGGTCTGTGGTCTTCCCCCGGGCCTCCTCCACTCAGGGTTGTCTTATGTACAGACCACCTGGTGAGAAGGGTTTGTTTTAATGAAGCGAACCACTTGCCCATATAGCCAAAGTTGGCATTCACGGGCCCTGCAACTAATAAATCTTGCATCAGTTTCACAGAGTAGTCGCTGATTTGAGACGTAATAATTCCAGCAATAGCCCATGATCCTGCGAAGATATTTAGTAGAAAAGGAGTTGAGTGGCCATATCTCACTTCCATATAATAATACAAGGAGCACCAGCGACTTGAATATCCGCAGCTTTGTCCTTCTGCACAGGTATCGACAACGCCATATATTTTTATTGAGTGAATCCATAACTCAATATGCTAAGCCAAGACAACAAATTTACGGATTCACTTGTCCACACGAGGATTGCAAGCCTCGCAAAGTAAGCTACATCGGTATGACAACAACAACCCTCAGTAGACGTCGCACCATGCACTTACAGAACAGTTCCATAAAAGACAATATGAAACAACAGAAAACGACATTAAACAAACAAAAACTGGTGAAAAACACATCCATTTTGAAGTAATGTCACGCTTTTTCACACCTTTAGATCGCCGAAGCATTACATATAAAACAACAAAAACACATTATAAACAATCAAATATCAGGACAAGAGATAATACTAAAGCTATTTTCATACACAGAAGTCTTCCATGAACCAACATACAGGCTTGTGAACGAGACACCCAGAGACGAAGCAGCGACCCAGCCACCAAGACCACCGTGTGACATACCACCACAGACAGCTCCTCACCATGGCCCCACGTCCAGAGCTTATAATAACAACAATAGAGGGCGCCACAACAACAACAGAGGGCCCAACAATAACAACAGAGGACACAACAACAACAACAACAGCACAGGGCACACCACCTGCCCGTACAACCTACGTAGCCAGTCCAAGTCGAGCAACTGAGAGGAACACACCTGACCAAGGCTCTGCCTACTATAGCCTTTTAATACTTGTAATCCACATTGTAAAAGTGTTATTCTGTTGATTCGTTATTATTAATAGAACTTTAATTTATTTTGTGCCGCAGATGGGTAATGAACCCGCAACGTCCCAAATATAGTGAAATGAATGTTGGCAATTTACTTTACAAACTTCACCCTAGCCTAAGAAATAATGTTAGATGTATTGAAAGAAACTCTAAAAAGCTGATACATAAATTATACGCTCAAGTCATCAACAGTTTTTACATTAATATAATATATGTATAATTGTATATACTGTATATATATATATATATATATATTTATATACAGTATATATATATCCCATACACACACCCGTAAATATACACACACATATATATACACTGTTCCCTCTGTCTATCAGTTAATTTATCCACCTCGCTCCACTGCAATTTTACTCCACAATAATTCATCTCCTCTTTCTTTTCGAGTCTTCCCCCATTTCCCACTCTCTCCCTTTCTCTTCCCCTCCCTTTATATCCCCTCCTCCTTTTCTCCCCCTTCCCCTTCCTCTCTTTTCTTGCTTCCTCCCTTCCCTTTCTTTTCTCTTCCCCCTTCCCTCTCTGGCCCTTCCCTGTTCTTCCCTTCACCCTCCCTCCCTCTCTCTCCCTTCCTTCTCTTCCGCCTGTCTCCCTGGCCCCCCTCTCTTTCGAACATCTCGCTCTCTCTCTCTCTCTCGAGTGCTGGGTGGGTAGAGAGCCTTCTACTTTGCTATCCTTTTCTTCCACTTGGTAGCAAATGTAGTTAGAATTACGTCCGGATTGCCTATTGTGGACCGCAAGGTCTGTTCAGTCGGTATATCTATGTAACTCGATGTAACTCTCCCTTTCTCCTTCACCCCTTCCCAGCTCACCCTCCCCCTTACCCCACCGAGTTCACAGCCAGAAGAAGGAGCTTGCCTTTTCCTAAACACGGACAAAAAAAGATAGGAAACTGTTCTCGTGTTTTTCTTATAAGGCTGTTGATCCACCGCTCTGTCTTATTCTCTCTTTTTTTTTTTTTTTTTTTTCTTTTTTTTTTTTTTTTTTTTTTTTGTGGGGGCGGGTGAGGGGGCGGGGAGGGCGGTATTAATATATATTTTTTGGTAGTAAGTCTTCCGTTTGGGTTTTTATATACATTTTTGTGTTGCTTTCATTGATTTCGAGTTATGTTTTTTTATAGATAGTCTTTATTTGTGTTTCTTACTGGTATTTCTGTTGTCACTTTACTGAGGATTATCTTCTTCACATATTGCCATCTTTTTTTCTTCGCTTGTATCTTAGTCTCTTTTTCTTACCCCTTTCCTGTCTCCTTTTGAATCTCGAATCTTCTTTTAATTTTCTAATGAACTTTTCTCCTCGAAATGTTGTCTTTCGACCCGGTATCCCATCCGTGTGTGATATTTTGATTCTTTATTTGCATCTTTTCTTTTCCTCCTTAATCCTTACTATATATGCCTTTCCCTTTTTTATATTATTGGTGTGGTATATATTGGTTTCGTAGCTATCTTTTCTTGCATTTGCTGCTACTTTTTCTCTCCTTTAGTCACTTTTGTTTATTCTAATGTTTTCATAGTCGTAGCCATCGTTGAATTTAAATGTTATACCCACAATGAAAATTGCGACGATCAACACCACCAACAACACCGCGCCAGAAGGACACCAAAACACCAGACAGAAAGGACAAGCGCACCCTTCATCCGCACAGGTGGCCCCACGTGACAAGACGACAATCCAGAATGCCGTCAGACGGTGCGTAAACAGCAACACCAAGCCACTGTAGCTTCAACGGGATAGAAACCAGTCTACGCAGGGATAGCAAAGACTACTCCAACCAAACTGGCAGAATTAAGCCAGTCAGGTATAAGACCAGCCTATTCAGGTCTAAAAACTGGATCTTCACCAAGTACGAAACTGAGCACCTGGTCGAAAGAAAGGAAAGTGGTGTTGTTGTTGGTAAACAATGTTTTGGTTAGCCAGCTACGTACAAGACTAGCCATTCTGATCCTTGGACAAAAACGCTGTGTTCGAGACCAGCCAGTACATTTGACCAGCAAAACGTGAGGCATGATGCTCATCCCCTTGGTCACCTAATAAAAAAAATTGCATGGGGTCCGATACGATGCGTTGTTAGCGGTACGTTACCTAGCCTACAAGGTGAACAATGACAACAGAAGACAGGAAGCCCCTGCTAGAGAAAATCAAAGTCCAGCCAGAAGCCAGAGAAGTAATGCAGAGAGAAGAGTCCTATACGCCTACCACAAGAAAAATCACTAACTTCCCCTCTGACACCAAGGAAATTGCTAAAATAAAACAAGTACCTAGTCCATCTCTAACTGTAGTCTCCTCTTGCCTCCTTGTATTTTTCCCCATCTAGGAAGACAAAACACATTTACTATCCTTGTAGTTTCTCTAAACTCGCTTCGCTAAAACCAGATTCTGAAATAGAAATATTCTAGACAGCCTCTTTACCATTTCCCCACATATTAAAATATAATTTACATTCAGCCCTAACGAAACATTATAGTTTGTTGAACCTAAGAACTCACAAATAAAAGTAATTGCATAAATACATCTAAATACATCTAACCATGAGTAAGTACCCCGTATCTACTGTATTAGTGAACCTGAAACGCATTATACATTATACATCTAACCATGAGTAAGTACCCCGTATCTACTGTATTAGTGAACCTGAAACGCATTATACATCTAACCATGAGTAAGTACCCCGTATCTACTGTATTAGTGAACCTGAAACGCATTATACATTATACATCTAACCATGAGTAAGTACCCCGTATCTACTGTATTAGTGAACCTGAAACGAATACATCTAACCATGAGTAAGTACCCCGTATCTACTGTATTAGTGAACCTGAAACGCATTATACATTATACATCTAACCATGAGTAAGTACCCCGTATCTACTGTATTAGTGAACCTGAAACGAATTATACATTTCATAATATTATGTACTACTAAAATATCATAGACCTTCATCTCTAACTAAAAGTAATTGTTAACTGAACCTAAGAGCCCACAAAGTAAAATAATTACATAAATACATCCAATCCCGTGCACCTACTGTATTAGAGAACGTACCATAGAAGAACATGTGATTGTTGTTAGCCTTAAGGGGAGGTTTTTAGTTTTCTCCGTAGACTTCCATCAAGCTTAAAATTACACCCTCTTGACCCCCTTTCAAGACATATTTGTACATTTTTCGGTAGAAAAAGTGTCCCAGCCGAAGGCCGGTTCCTCTTATATTACAGGCTCGCTATCGCTCGCCAGGAAAAAATCGACACCTAAATGACACGAAAGATCTTAAAATTGACAGAAATGGGATGACAGTTCTTAAAATCGCCAAACTAATGGGGCAAACATCTTAAAATCTCAATAGTAATGGGGCTAAACATGAGGGAGAAAGATGTCAAGAAAAAAATCCCTCAAGTGGATATCTCCCCTTAACTTAAGTAAAGTGATATTCCATTAATCTTGTGATTTTAGTTGTGTTGTATTCATCTATAGCTCAACTAAAGCGTAATCCCTATTGTATTGTGAATGTAATTTTTGTATTGTTTTATGTAATATTGTATTGTAATTGTGTGATCTATTATACCGTTTGTGTATAAATATAACTGTTGTTCTGCACCTATTGTATGACTTGCCGTTGAGTGTCATTGTAGATATGTATTAAATGCATATTTTCTCCCTGTTAGGAAAGCTCACCACTATTAGATTAATAGTTAATAGATAGAATAATAATTCTATCTATATGCTCAGGCCCAATAATAATTCTATCTATATGCTCAGGACCAATAATAATTCTATCTATATGCTCAGGCCCAATAATAATTCTATCTATACGCTCAGGCCCAATAATAATTCTATCTATATGCTCAGGCCCAATAATAATTCTATCTATATGCTCAGGCCCAATAATAATTCTATCTATATGCTCAGGCCCAATAATAATTCTATCTATATGCTCAGGCCCAATAATAATTCTATCTATATGCTCAGGCCCAATAATAATTCTATCTATATGCTCAGGCCCAATCCCCACTTTTCCTATTTTTTTTTCTATTTTATTCTATTTTATTATTTTTTTCTTTCTTGGGGGTGGCCGACTCAAGACAGAGCAAGAACAGGAAAAACACAAAACACAAGACAAAAAAACGAAAACACACAGACAAAACACATAATTCCCACACATCTACTGTAGGTCACCCAGGAGACCAGGGTCACCAAGGTCGCTATAAATAAATCCCTCACACAACACCCCTGCGCACCCAGTCACAACCCAACACAACACCGCGAACTGGTGGGCAAGTACTACCGCGGTGAGAGGAACTGATGTTATTAACCCTTTCCGACATATGACGCAATGTTGAGCCTATTAGGGATACTTTAAAGCCTTTGTTACCATCAGGGGTATTTAGAAACCTTTAGTTTAGTTACTTCAACCTCTGCAGTTGTCTTTGAGTTAGCTGTGGGCAGAAAACTAATTTTGGAGAGGTAATTATAAGAGTGAGAGAACTCTATTTCTTATTGCTAATCTGGCAACCTCTGCGTCATATGGTCGTGAGAGGGTTAATGAGAGGGATAGTGGGGTTTAAGAGGGGTGACCTGCTTTGTTTCTATCTCTGGGTTCTATCCATTCGGCGCCATTCACCCAACTGTTTTAAGACGTTTATCCCCTTCCATATGTCAATTTATACCTGGCGAGCGATAGCGAGCCACCATATTTTGGATAATGAGTTAGACAGCTGGCTAAATTTGTACATTTTTCTATAGAAAATGTCTCCGGCGAAGCCGGATTTCGCCATAAAATGCGGGCTCGCTATCGCTCGCCAAATAAAATTGACACCTGGATGGGGATAAATGTCTTAAAGCAGTAGGCTGAATAGGGCTGAATGGATACAACAACGAGAGAGACAAATGCAGGTCACCCCCCTTAAGTGATATTTACTTGGAGGAGTGTGTTCTATAATTGGGGCTAGCCTGATATTCCAGACATAAATATATTACATCATCATCCTCCCTTTATGTAATTATTTCTCTCGTCCTTATTCTCTCCTTTTGTAATTATCTGCTTCTTTCTCTTACCATATCTTTCTTGCTTCCTTCCTTCCACCTCCAGTGTCCAGGCATTTTGGCTCGAACGTCCCTTGATTTTGGCCCTGTCACTCTTTCAACTATGGGGGAGGCACTCGCTATAGGCAGTTATGCCTTTTGCCTCCCTCAATCACATAGAAAAAAAAAAAAAAAAAAAAAAAAAAATCGTCTTCCTTCCTTAATTCGTTTATTAATTCGTACTGCTTGGTTTTCCTTTGTTTGTGTTCTAATTATTGTTAATTATGTCATATTCTTTCTATAATTGTCCCACTGTCTTCATCCTCACTATTCTTTCCTTTTTTCCATTCGTTCTAGTATTTCATGCCACTTTCTTCTTTCCCCCATATTACTTTGCTTGCCCATAATGCCCTTGTTTTGTCTTGCATGTCTTAATTTATTAATTAGTCAGTTTCCTTTCCCCTTCCGTGATAATCCTTTATTACTTATTATTCTAATGCAATTCTTACATTGTCTAATCCCTTCTTTCATTTGCATATCCCCTTCTCCCTCTCTTCGTTCTTCTCCACCTCTCTCCCTCCTGTCCCTTCCTTTCCTGCACACCCTCTACCCCCTCCATTTCTCCCCCCCCCCACTCCCTTCCTCTCCTCCCTACCTCTCTTAGTCTCCCTGTAGCCCCTCCTCCCGTTCTCTCTAACAACAACCACTACTGTTTGCTGGAGACAGTCTCCACTTGAACCAAGTAGGCTCGGCTCGTTTTGGCCTAATCCTAAATGATGCTGTTCGCGTTTTCCATTAATAAAACGTAGTTGGTCGGAAGCAGTCAGGCGAGTAAATATAATAAATTGTTAGAAAGTTCACTATACCAATTCGTTAAATCTCCAACGCGAGGCAATAATGTCCATAATTTAAATTTTGCTACAAAGGATGTCTTGATAAACTAAATAATAGTAGGAGCAGAATTCAGTACAAGTGATCACCGAATGATTACTATCAACATTAAATTTACTAGAAATAAAACTAACGTTAGGCACGAGAAAGTACCTAATTTCAAGCGAACAAATTTTCACTAGCTCAGAGATACTCTTGGCAAATCAGTTTGGAGCTTCATAAACCACGATGGAGATATAAATGTAATATGGGAATCATTCACACCTCTATGTAATAAGGTCATAGTAAGTTGCATACCTATGAAAAACCGGTGATGAATCCGTAATGATACACCAAAATAGTGGAACAAGGAAATGAAACACTATTTGTCAGCCACGAAAACCGCTTATAATTCATTTACTAGAACAAATAACGAAGCTGATAGGTTAAACTACATGACTCTTCGATGAAAAGCCAAGGAATTCATAAATCGTTTACAGAATAATAACAAGACATGCTCACATTACCGTACCTCTTTTGTTAGAATAGATATAGTAATACAGTTCCATATTCTTATTTCCCTGTCAAGTACATGCTAGTTTACCCATTCTGCATGGAAAAGATCACTTTTGTCCCTTCGAAACCATTGTTCATCTCGTACGTAATCGTTTAGCTAGCTTAGATACAAGCAGCTTCATAAGGATAGGTGGATTTGTTGTTGCTTGCTTTCCTATGTACTCTCTTCCCCTCCCCACCTCTTTGGTTCCATCTCCCCCTTCCCGTATCTTTCCTCCCTTCCCCTTCACCCCTCTCCAGTCTCCATCCACCCCCTCTTCTCCCCTCTCCCTCCTTAGAGAGAGAAAGAGGGGAGGTCATTCATAACATGTTGAGAGGGAAGTGAGTTATTTACATATGAATGACGATACCACTTCATGTCTGCTATAACTCTCTCTCTCTCTCTCTCTCTCTCTCTCTCTCTCTCTCTCTCTCTCTCTCCATCTTGAATATAATTTGCAATTCTGGTCTCCTTATCTGAACAAGGACATTGAGAAACTTGAGTTAGTGCAGTTCAATAAAGTTGAAAAAATATATCATATCACAAACGATTTATTAAATAAATATGGTTTCACTTATGATAAGATTGCGAGGTCAATTATTAGAAAGATTCAAGAAATTAAAGGTCTTTGCCAAAATTGACAAACACAAAATAACTGTTTAAATCAATAATAGTTAATCAAATCAAGGAAATTGAATTAAATTTAAAACCACGAGGGAAAATCTCGATGTCACAAAGCACTTCTACAGCTACAGTGTGATCAATGAGTGGAACAAATTGTCAGAGAAAGTTGTAAAATGTAATACGATTGACACATTCAAAAGAAGGCTAGACATCCACTTCAAGTAGGTTTGGGAGGGAGTGGTGGGTGGTGAGAGACCCTTCTGCTTTGCTGTCTTATCTTCCACTGTGTAGCAAATACCATATTATAATGAAATCCGGGCTGCCTAGTAGGGACCGCAAGGCTTGTGCAGTATGTGTATCTCTGAAACTCTACGTAACTCTTAGTTTTTGTAGGGATAATTATTATACAAGTGCTGAATTTAGTTTTACAGTAAGTGAGTGTATTCATAGAAATGGCAAATCTGGAAAAAAGGTGATAGCCAATATTAAAAAAAGGCATATGTAGGCGAGAGGAAGACAATTGAAATACGGAAAACAATATATTAAATAGGAGAGATCTTTTAATCTTAAAAACACGTATACAGTGTACTTAAATGTGTCGTATAATAAGTTAGGTAAGAAATAAAAGGAAGAATATGGAGGAAATAAGAATGATACGAAGAGAAGAAAGCATAGGGAAGATGACATTATAAAGAGAATTACAAAGGGAGATTACAGAAGGAAATTACAAAGCGAGGTCATACACAGATTACAGGAAATAACAAACAAATCGCAGAGGGAAATTATAAAGGGAGATTACAGAAGGAACTTACACAGGGTGATTACAAACAGATTACAAGAGATTACAAACAAATCATAGAAGGAGAGGACAAAGCGAGATTACAGAATATTGCAAAGTGATATTACAACGAAAGACTAGAAAGGGATATTTCACAAAATATTACAAAAGGATTATATAGGGAAAATACAGATGGTTATTACAAGGGGGATTATATAGAGGGATTACAAAATAAATCTAATAAAGATAAATTACAGAGAGATTACAGGAAGATGTTACAAAGTGATTGTAAAGGGAAATTACACATTTATATTAGAAAGGAAGACTACAAAACAACTTACACATTTATATTAGAAAGGAAGACTACAAAACAACTTACACATTTATATTAGAAAGGAAGACTACAAAACAAATTATACACAAATAGATTAAAAACAGAATATAAAGGGAAAATACAGATGTACAATATATCATAGAAGAACATTAAGAACACTACAAAGAGAATTACAATATCTGATTACAAAAGGTGATTACAGAAGACAATACATATATATACTACAAAGGGTGAATACAAAAGGAGGATATATTGATACAGAGATAACCAAAGTGAAGGAATCAAGAAAGGAAGGAAGGAAGGAAGGAAGGAAGGCAATTACAAAAGGAGGATATATAGATAAAGAGATAACCAAAGTGAAGGAATCAAGGAAGGAAGGAAGGAAGGAAATGAAGAAAGACGGGGAGGTCAACAGGCTCATATATCCGATTCATATTCTGATTTTTATTGCCCCCTACGTCATTTATGAGGGATATTTCATACATGGTGCTAGATTTATGGGTTCTTTATTCTGTAAGTGGTCTATTCTATCTGTAGTCTAGATATTTTGGCTGACGGTAAATTGTTTTTTCCCTATCATGATTATTTGGGTATTAGGAAGATATTGTAGGGAAATATGGTATGTTCAGAGCTGGGCTACATTGGTTGAGATCGCAACACACAAGATGTGCATCGTCTTTGGATTTACTTTATATTATAATATATATATATATATATATATATATATATATATATATATATATATATATATATATATATATATATATATATACAGTATATATAGTGAAACATTATTGTAAGTCTTTCTTCTATTCAACTGCTGAGCTCTGGAACTCTCTCCCAGAATCAGTCTTCCCCTCTTCCTATGACTTAAATTGCTTCAAACTCCGCGTGTCCAGGCATTTTGGCTCGAACGCCCCTTGATTTTGGCCCTGTCACTCTTTCAATTCTGGGGGAGGCACTGGATACAGGCAGTTCTGTCTTTTGTCTCCCTCACTCACATAGATAACAATATATACTGTATATATATAACATACCCTTCTACTTGGTTTTGTCTGTTTTTGTTTTGTATGTTTTCCAGCTGGCGGTAAATTAGCACACCGTTAGCTTGATTACTCGGATATTACGATGTTGTTGCGAAATATGTTGTTGATTATGACATACTTGGCATCAATATGCTGTTGATTATGACATACTTGGCATCAATAATACGCAGAGTCATAGTATTACACAATTTGTCATTATGAATAAAATATTACATTTCTAAGAAAATGAATATATCGGCTTCAATATCAACAATACATGCAATTTTGAACGTTTGATTATTAATTATTTATGGGAAAAGACCAGGAAAATAATAGGAGCAAAATTATTAATATATTTTTGTTAGAAGACAGAGAGTTGGAGTGAAAGCATCACTGTGTGTGTGTGTGTGTGTGGTAAAACAAAACTAATAATAAAAATAAACATATTTAGTTTGTTAACTCCGTTAACTCAGTTAACTCAGTTACTTGTTCGTCAAGGGGAATCCACGCAATGCGAGCTAAGCTCATTATTATCGCGCCTCTTTAACTGGGAATGTATTGCGTGAAATGCATGTTAAGTGTTTTATGTACTGTTGGAATGGCTGTGGATGTGTGTGTAGTCTGTATTTAGCCAATTGGCGACATCGGAAACGAAGGCTTAGGGTGGATCTGTATGGTACCATTCTCACTATAGACGGTACCGTCTCGCCCGAAGGCTTAGGTAGCCATCAGCTTAGGTGAACCATATGATACCCATCTCTCCTTGTACCATTTTTGCCAACCCCAGATGGGACGTCACAACGTCGTCCACTTATTCCAGGTACCTATTTACAGCTAGGTGAACTGAGGCTAACACATGAAAGGAGACAAGCCCAATTTGTCTCCGCCCGGCCGGGGATTGAACCCCCGACCCCTCGTGTGTGAGACGAGAGCTCTACCTACTAGGCTACGGGCTGTGTGTGTGTGTGTACAAAGGAGTACAAAGGAAGGAGTGAGTGTGTGTGTGTGTGTGTGTGTGTGTATAGAAAGAAACAGAGTATGAGTGTTTGTGAGAGCCTGTGTGTGTGGGTGTATGTGTTTGCGTGTATGTGAGAGAGAGAGAGAGAGAGAGAGAGAGAGAGAGAGAGAGAGAGAGAGAGAGAGAGAACAGGAGGAGAGGGGGGGGGGGGGTGGTGGGGGGGGGGGGGGGAGGGCACAGCAAGAGAGGAAGAGAGCGAGGGAGAGGGAGCAATAGAGAGAGGTGAAAATTAAAGAAAGAAATAGCCCCTGGTAACTTAAGAGACCATTCAGAAGGGGACACTGGGCAGTCAGAATTGGAAGGTTGAGATAGAACAAGACTGAAGAGATAAAGGAATTGAGGGGCATAGATAAGGGAGAGTAATATGGTGCAGATAGAAAGGGGAGTAGATAATAGAAACATAATAAAAAGATAGGTTGATAGCTAGGTGCATACACTTATATACTGTATGTATAATAATTATGTATATATAATTATATATATATATATATATATATTAATGTCGTGTTCATTGGCATTTATTTCATACTACTCTATCTAAGAGTTTGAGCACTTCCATTTGATATCATAACGAGGTTGGGTTTAGTGTAACACTCAGTGCTTGTTCCTATATAACGAGGTTGGGTTTAGCGTAACACTCAGTGCATGTTGCTATATATCGACAAGGTATATGTACGAAGCGTGTGTGCTAAGCCGTTAACCATTTTGGCAGTACAGTGGTGAAGCACTGTCGTCCTGTTTGTGGGTCCCGAGTTCGATTCTCGGCAGCTCCAATCATTCATCATTTATTAACCCTACACTGCACTGTGTGTGAGTGATGTTAAGGACGTTTGTAGAAAATAATTATGTAAAAATAATTTCGTGGTCATTGCCATTTCTTTCATAATATATATATATATATATATATATATATATATATATATATATATATATGGAGAGAGAGAGAGAGAGAGAGAGAGAGAGAGAGAGAGAGAGAGAGAGAGAGAGAGAGACAATGAATAGATGAAGGAAAATCAATGATGACAAAAAGGGTCCATGTGCCTTAACACTAGATTAGCGGGCTAGCGGTTTATTTATATGTACCGCCCAGCAGGGTGTTTTTAGCCAAAATAGGGCTGTTTACGTGATCATTTTCATGCCTAAATAAGACCCAGAGCATAAAACAAGTATCTATCCCTGAAAGGGCATAAACAGAGCTTTCCAATGACACCATAACGATCCTTTTATGACAGCTAGTTTTCTTGCAACAACCGCGCAACGCGAGTGCAAAAAGCATGTAATTCGGTACTTTCCCCATACAATTCAGTATGTAGCGAGTGAGAGAGGGAGGGAGGAGGTGGGATTCGTGTCAGTAGGTTCGCCGCGGTGGTCTGGAGCAGTCATACGCTCGCTATTCTCCTGCCACCACTTGTCTCTCTCTCTCAGCAACATTACGTGCTGAAATTGCCATACGACCTATGTCGCGCGCCGCCAGATAGTCCAGATTTATTATACTCGACTTATGTTGCGCGCCGACACTTAGGGGTTAAGGCATCCTCCATTCAAAAGATGTTTGTAACAACTGGATATAAACAAGTAAAGTATGTGGAAGACGAGAAATCTCGGAATGAAAGTAAAAAGTGCAATGTATCAAGGAATTGTTGTGCCAACAGTGATGTATGGGGCTGAGAGATGGGCTCTGAAGAAAAACGAGAGATAAAAGCTGGATGTGATGGAGATGAGCTGCTTGAGGAGTATGTGTGGAGTTACTCGTAGAGACGGATTGAGGAATGAATAGATATGTAGGAGAGTGGGGCAGCAGGAACATTTGTCAGCCAGAGTGGACAGAAGGGTGCTGAGCTGGTATGGTCATGTTGAACGAATGGGAGATGAAAGGCTTACAAAGAGAATATGTGAGTCAGATACAAGGGGAGATAGAAGGGCAGGAAGACACCCATTGAGATGGAGAGACTGTGTAAGACAAGCTTTGGATGATAGAGGAATGACTATTGATCAGGCAAAGGAAGTGGTAATAAACAGGAATGAATGGAGAATGCTTGTGAATAGTTGAGTGAACACGTAGTCATTTGGGGGAAGGGGTCGGGAGAAAGTTGGACTAGATAATAGTCCATCAGGCGCCTGGCCCGGGGAGACGATTAATATGAAGGGAGCGCCTGGAAGTGTGGTGGGCGGGCTTGTGGCTTCGGCTCCGCTGCATGTCTGCCTGCCGAGATCGGAACCTCTCCGGGTGGTCGGGGGCCGGGGGAGTGCTGGAGCGACCTTGGTGACTTTGGTCTCTGGGTCTTCTCCTGGGTGACCTAGATGTGTGTGAATTTGTGTTTTGTCTGTTTGTTCGTTGTTTTATGTTGTAGTTTGTGTTTTCCCTGTTCTTGCTCTGTCTTGAGGCGGCCACCCCCAAGGAAAAAAATCAAATAATAAAAAATAGAATTAGATTAGAAAATCAAAAATCAAAATAGGAAAAGTGGGGATTGGGCCTGAGCATATAGATAGATGGAAATCCCAGAGAGTAGACGTTGTGGGGATAAATGAACTTGATTAACGGAAGTTCTACATTGTTGAGGAGAGAGTTTGAGTTCATGGGCATTTCTAGCTGCCCTAGTGCTGCGGGAAAATATCCAGAGAGATGGTACAAATGGAGAAAGTTTTTCAGAACATTTACCGTGAAAACATATCTAGAGTAATGCAAGGGATGAAACATCTATTCGTATGAATGGTGGAGGAAGATCTTGCATGCATACAGTACTATGCACGAATTCTTTGAAAAATATATTACGTGGACAATTATTCAGGTCACCAACAAAATTGTTTTAAAACCCGGGATAACAAATGTTTTCGATCAATTTGTAAAGGAAATGCACAAAATATATGAACACAATTTCAGGAAGCCAATCACCTTTGCAGATTATTGTAGACTCAGAAACATGGTTAACAATAAATGAGCGTCTGCTACAATGGAATATTATAATATATCAAAGTTAAATTCAGCAGCTAGCTATAGTAAGAAATCTTGGAGAGTAATGTATGACATCTTACAAGTCAAACCTAATAGAACTAATATCGATCAAATAGAAATTAACAATTGCAAAGTATCGAATCCCACTCGGATTTCTAATCACATTAACTCTTACTTTACTTCAATCGGGAGTTTATTAGCAGAAACAATACTCAATTGCCCTTTATTGCCAATGCAATAGCTAACTGGCGAATACCCAGAACTTGAATTAAGTCTCACAACTCCTACTGAAATAAGTACAGTTATTAACCCCTTCTGTATCGGCTACATCATTACAATCTTATCTTATTGGTGAGTTATCTGCTCAACAGGTGGCGTTGTGTGTGTGTAAGTGTGAGAGTCCGAGTGTAGGGGATGAGACAGTGAAGCACGGGAACGAGGTGGCTTCAGAGATGGGGTCGTTTCGGGCCATGAGTGAGCACCGTGCCTCATGTGAAGGCAAGATGGCAGGTGCTCGTTGTACTCTACGTGCTTCACATGTCTCACTCCCTAGACTGGAACAAGACCTCACGGGCTTCACTGTTCATTGTAAAGCGGTGAATGTTAAGGCTCTCAGCCTATGCCCGAGAGGAAGTAAGTTGGAATATAGAAAAAAAAAAAAAAAAAAAAAAAAAGCTACATTTAGACAATTATATTCAGTTTAAATAGGGCCTCCAGCAAATAACAAGCTTCGAACTATCTCACTTAACCTTTTTTACTACCTCAGATCCTACGTAAACTGCACAAAATCGCCTAAATATAGCAAGCTAAAATTAAAAAGACGTCGCCGGTATAGAAGGAATTAAGGATTTTTATAATTTAAGTCCGGGGTGCGATAGTGTCCATTCTAAAGCTATAACAATGGTAGATAAGGCAATTGCACCTACTTCATCTGATTTAATATATTGATCTTTTCAAAAAGGTTGTTTTCCTGACAGACTAAAAGTCACAGAGATTGTAGCCATATTTATAAGAGGTGATCAGCTACAGGTTTCCAATTATCGTAGAAATAGAATACAAAATAGAACGAAACATGCTTACATTACTGCAATGTTTGTGGACATGCAGTAATGCAAGTAATGGTCACTCTTCTGTAAATCTAAAATGGCTTACTTAAAAATGGGAAAG
>CM064574.1:8244263-8254263 GCA_032716605.1 Paralithodes platypus | reverse complement strand
AAGTGAATTCCAAAGAGTAGTAGTTCTAGGGATAAATGAATTTTGATAAGCAGAAGTTCTGCATTGTGGAGGAGAAAGTGTAAATTCATGGGCGCTCTCAGCTGCCCTAGTTCTACGGGGAAAGATGTGGAGAGGCGGCACAATTGAAGCAAGTTCCTCGGAACAATATTATTGCTGTGAAAATATCTGTAGAATAATGCAAGGGATGCAACGTTTCTTCGTATGGGTAATGTAGGAAGGTCCTGTGTGATTGCAGGGTTATTGATTAATCTAATAGCTTTATTCTGAATTTTGTCCAACTACCTCAATGCAACCACTCCACTTCCACTCCACAGAGGTGAACAGTAATCCATCTGAGAACGCACATGACTTTTATATATCACGGCCAACTGCTCGTCAGTGAAGAATTCTCGAACTCTGTACAGGAATCCCAGTTTTTTAGAGGCATTCTTAGCAATGCTTCTAACATAGTGTGTCCAGCTCAAGTTAGTAGTTAATGTTACACCGAGAATGTCAATACTAGGGGAAGTGGGAATATTTACATCATTAATAAATATATGGGAGTCAGTGAGATTCTGTAGGTTAGAAAATTGAATGTACTTGGTTTTCTGTGCATTAAAGGAAACTAAATTCTTTTGTCCCCATTCATTAATTCTAGAAAGGTCCTGGTTCAGAGAAATTGCAGTGTTTATTTTTGAATTTATAAGATCGGGTTGGGTGAAAGAATTGGTAAATGTGAAGGAACTGTGGAGTGTTGAGTCATCTGCGTAGGAATGTATTGGATTATGAGTGGTAGATATGAGATCATTGATATGAATGAGGAACAGAGTTGGGGCCAAAACTGATCCCTGGGGAACACCAGCATTTATTGAGTGAAATTGAGAATAAAGGCCATCTACCATTACACATATTTTTCTGTTATGAAGATAAGAAGAAATTAGTGGAACTAATGATGCAAGGCCGTAGTGTGACATCTTCGACAATAAGGATTGATGCCAGACTCTATCAAATGCCTTTGATATATCCAGTGCTATTGTATGTGTTTCACCATGTTGGTCTGTAGCTTGGTTGATTTGATGCGTAAGAAGGCAAAGAATGTTTATCAACTTTAGCTTTTATACAGCTTAGGAAAGTTCTGTAAGAAATGTAATGGGTAAAATGTATGTCTATCAACAATATGTATACGACACTTTATTCTGAAATGTATGTCTATCAACAATATGTATACGACACTTTATTCTGAAATGTATGTCTATCAACAATATGTATACGACACTTTATTCTGAAATGTATGTCTAGCAACAATATGTATACAACACTTTATTCTGAAATGTATGTCTATCAACAATATGTATACGACACTTTATTCTGAAATGTATGTCTATCAACAATATGTATACGACACTTTATTCTGAAATGTATGTCTATCAACAATATGTATACGACACTTTATTCTGAAATGTATGTCTATCAACAATATGTATACACTTTATTCTGAAATGTATGTCTATCAACAATATGTATACGACACTTTATTCTGAAATGTATGTCTATCAACAATATGTATACAACACTTTATTCTGAAATGTATGTCTATCAACAATATGTATACGACACTTTATTCTGAAATTGAAGTAAGATTGTCTAACAAAAGCCAGAATGAAATTGATAAAATCCGTCCTGGTATAGTGAAATCGTTAATCTGGTAATAATGATTATAAACCCAATAGCCTCGATGCGCGAAGAGTGACCGTTACTGAATGTTGATATTTATTCCGGCTAGCATTAGACGATTTAAATACGCTTAAATGAGGAGATGCAGGAGTGAAGAAGATTATTGAGATAGTATTTATCGGTTTGTCCTTATGATTTATTACGGAAACTGAAAAATATCATGTAATTTAAGCCAGACAAATGAAAATTACACCTTGGTAAAGAAAGGATTAAAAATATATCTCCAAAATGTAAATATGAAATCAAGTTACTTGTTCTTATGATGGCCTACAGTATTTACAATTATTGGTTGGAAAAAGGTAAATTACGAGTGACGCAAGTGTCAGAACTAGCTTACTCTTTACTAGATCGCTTTAAAGGCATTTGGCAAAATCAAGACACAATATACATTATTTCAGTATTATCAGCCTCTGAGGGATTGATACAAACCTTTAAACATTTCTTTTAAGGGGAGACTGACCGTTTGTTTGGTCTATTAATTAATTTATTCATTTATTTTTTTAGTTTCCTCCCTAGACCTCCATCAAGCTTAGAAAAACACCCCTTAGACCCCCCTTCAAGATAAATTTGTACATTTTTCGGTAGAAAAATTTCCCGGCCAAAGGCCGGTTCCTCTTAAAATTGCAGGCTCGCTATCACTTGCCAGGAAATAATCGACACCTAAATGGCACGAAAGGTGTTAAAATCGCCCAACTAATGGGCCGAACGTCTTATAATCTCAAAACTAGTGGGGCTAAACATTAGGGAGAAGGGAGTCCAGAAAAACGGTCTGCCTCCCCTTAAGTACAGCATCAGAATATCTGTGTATTTCTAAAGGTAGATATTACACACCATTCAATGATATAAATTCAAGACACGGTAAAGCCGCTGTCACACGAGCGCTTTTTCCGTAAATTTTCCATGAACAAGTTTTTTCTCGTATTATTTCGGGACATTTTCGCACTGGTATCGGTAACTAGACTGAAGATAGATTGTGTTAGGCGGCTAAATTCTGTTAAAGAGTAATTTCTGAAGCTTCCAGACCATAATTGCCCGTAAAAATTGCTCGAAAAACGGCTCGTGTGACTCTGGCTTAACACCATAGGTAGTAGGGGTAGGCAGCCCCGCCCAGGGAAGTACTACCGCCAAGGTTTAGGGAGACTCAGGGAATAGCCTGAATTCCATTTTCTCTCCCAGGCCTTGGTAACTGGATACATATCTTTCTGCCTCACACATCAGGGGTGTCAGGAAAACCCTCTTTATATAACATACACATCCAACTTCACGACATTGCCCTACATCGCTATCCTCTATCCATAAAACACTACTCTTCCCACTACATATCATACATGTAACACCATACATCTTTACCTAATATATCATGGCAGTACAATTGTTAAGAGCAAACCTGGTGGTACCTCGGATATCCACCCTCGGCAGGGTTGGGTCATCGACACAGGGCCCTCCCGGTCGTCATCATGCGACTGTGTCAAGAGCATTGCAACGTCCCAAAGCTGCTCGTCGGTGCAGCTTTTTCTTTAGCAATATAAGGGGACTTCACTCTAACATCAATTCTGTACACCAATTTCTTCAAACAGAATCCCCTACTCTCCTTTTTTTGACAGAGACTCAAGTAGCATCCATATCTGACACGTCTAGATTTAATTTTCCAGGTTATCAACTGCTCCAAAATTTCAGACCTAAAGGAGGTAATTGCCCTGGAGGAGGTTACTAGTTTCAATTGTCCCTATTTCGATTATTCTATATACAAATTAATTTCTGCTGGCAAATTTAAATACATATGTTGCATCTACCGTTCCCCAAATACTCCTCCAGAGCAAAGTCTTTTTGATTCTCTGTCCTCACAACTCAGTGTCCTCAACTTAAATGCTTCTTCTGAAATCACTGTGTTGGGTGATTTTAATGTCCATAATGTTGAATGGCTCACTCATTTAGCCAGGACTGATATGCTGGTCTTGAATGTGAGCTATTTGCAGACTCATTTAATCTCACTCAACTAGTCAACCAACCCACCCGTGTACCAGATAATCCTAATCATAATTCCCACCTACTGGACTTATTTTTAACAACCAATTCAGAAAATTATGATGTTACAGTGAGGTCCCCGCTTGGATCTTCTGATCACTGTCTGATACAGGCCACCTGTCTATCACCTACCACACCTTCCCACTCTGAACCTGTTTTGGTGACTAAATGGCATTACGATAGGGTAGACTGGGAGGGTCTTCAAGGTTACTTTATTGATATTCCCTGGACCTCTTTCTTTTCTAATGATGCACACTCCACCTTGAGCCACATACAAGATTTTGTAAAAATTGGAATGGAAACTTTTATTCCTCATCAAAAGTACAGTAAAAGATCTAATTCACCTAAATGGTTTGACCATAATTGTGCTAGAGTAACTGAACAAAAGCAATAGCCTACAATGCATACACAAGATCAAAAACACATGAAGCCTTTAATTACTTTAGAAACATCAGAAATCATGCCAAAACTGTATTAAACCTAACTAAATCAAACTTTCTCCACAAGCAGGCAAATAAACTTCTAAATAATCCAAATGATAACAAAATATTTTGGTCTACTCTTAACTCATTCAAATCCAACTTCACTACTGCTTCATCCATTCACCATTAAAATCTCCGACTGGCAATCTTGTAAGTGACCCACGAGGTAAAGCTAACCTTCTTGCGGATATTTTCTCCACCAACTCAACCATAGATGAAATAAATCAAGATGTCCCTGTACTTAATTTTAATTCGCCTGAAATTCCCTCACTTAAGATCCACACCAGACATGTCAAAACTATTTTGCAGAATCTCTCAGTAGATAAGGCTCCTGGTCCAGATGAAATTCCTCCAATAGTACTTAAGAATTGCTCCTTAGTGCTCACTCCTGTATTGGCAAAAAATTTCCATCTGTGTACTCATACCTCATGCTTCCCAGTACCCTGGAAAGAAGCAAACATCCATCCAGTTCCTAAAAAAGGTGCCTCTTCAGATCTATCAAACTACAGACCAATAGCTATAACTTCCACTCTTGGTAAAGTCTTAGAAATTATATTAAATAATCACATAATTAAGCATCTTGAGAATAATAAATTAATCAGTGATAGGCAATATGGTTTTAGACGATGTCGATCAACTGCAGACATTCTTTGCCTTCTTACGTATCAAATCAACCAAGCTACAGACCAACATGGTGAAACACATACAATAGCACTGGATATATCAAAGGCATTTGATAGAGTCTGGCAGCAATCCTTATTGTCGAAGATGTCCCACTACGGCCTTGCATCATTAGTTCCACTAATTTCTTCTTATCTTCATAACAGAAAAATATGTGTAATGGTAGATGGCCTTTATTCTCAATTTCAATAATGATGTAAATATTCCCACTTCCCCTAGTATTGACATTCTCGGTGTAACATTAACTACTAACTTGAGCTGGATACATTATGTTAGAAGCATTGCTAAGAATGCCTCTAAAAAACTGGGACTCCTGTACAGAGTTCGAGAATTCTTCACTGACGAGCAGTTGGCCGTAATATATAAAAGTCATGTGCGTTCTCAGATGGATTACTGTTCACCTCTGTGGGGTGGAATCAATAACCCTGCAATCACACAGGACCTTCCTACATTATCCATACGAAGAAACGTTGCATCCCTTGCATTATTCTACAGATATTTTCACAGCAATTGTTCCGAGGAACTTGCTTCAATTGTGCCGCCTTTCCACATCTTTCCCCGTAGAACTAGGGCAGCTGAGAGCCCCCATGAATTTACACTTTCTCCTCCACAATGCAGAACTTCTGCTTATCAAAATTAGTTTATCCCCCGAACTACTACTCTTTGGAATTCACTTCCCTCGAGTTGCTTTCCACAAACTTACAATCTACAAAAGTTTAAATCCAGTTGTTACAAACATTTTATGAATGGAGGATGCCTTTAGGCACATGGACCTTTTTGTTTGATCTGTGTTTTCCTTCCTCCGTTCATTGTCTCTTATAAAAAAAAAAAAAAAAAAAAAAATCTTCTATTTGTTTTATATGAAGAATCATCGATTTTGATTTATGTGATCTGCTTAGGTTTAAATAGATAATACTTCTAATGTTATAATATTTATTACGCTAAAGGGTAAACTTTGTTGGACACTAAATTTGACCTTTTCTTACCCTTCATTTGAAAGTCACCCTTAATTTGCAAGGACATTTATGAATAACTTAAAGAGGCGTGATTATGGTACACTTGCGAAATATTTGAAAACTGCTAGAACCACAACAATCCAATTACTGAAACATAATAGTTAATTATCACAAAGTTGTTATTATCATGGGGGGGGGGGGGGCGGGGGGGCGTATTAACGATCACGTATTCATGGGAACATGCATTTGTGATCTGCGATGTTTTGTATGCAAGAATAAAATATATCATGTTTGACTTAAGAGTGTAGTGTGTCATGCATAGGTGAGTTCGTATGATCAATTGAAGGCTTTATGGCAAATGTTCTCATATAAGACCATCATACTATTTTTTATTTCCACACATAAAATCCCTGACTGTGTGCGAATTAATGTGGCCAACTGAAGGCTATCTGAAGTTTACAAATATACCCACCTTTTATCAATTTACTTTTGATGAGAAATATTTAAGTCTTTCAACACGATGACTTTATTTTCGTATTATTCTGGTTTTACCATTAGACGATTATACTTAGCTTACTGTAGATCTTAAAGGGTATATATTATCTCAATAAACTATATCAATAACATACGATCCGCTTAAGGGGAGATATCCACTTGAGGGAATTTTTTTCTGGGCCCCTTTCTCCTTCATGTTTAGACCCATTGCTTTTGAGATTTTAAGACGTTCGACCCATTAGTTTGACGATTTTAAGAACTTTCGCCCCATTTATGCCAATTTTAAGACCTTTCGTGCCATTTAGGTGTCGATTTTATCCTGGCGAGCGATAGCGAGCCTGTAATATAAGAGGCACCGGCCTTCGTCCGGGACATTTTTCTACCGAAAAATGTACACATTTATCTTGAAAGGGGGTCTAGGAGGTGTAATTTTAAGCTTGATGGAAGTTTTAGGGAGCAAACTAAAAACCTCCCCTTAAACTGCATAAAATCGGCCAATACGGTAATAGTTAGAAAATAAGTAAAAGAAGGTGTCCTCCTACTGAAGAGGTTAAACGTAATGGTGGGTGGTCAGTTCCTTTCCTTAAATAGTGGATGGGCCAGATCCCGAAGTCACACGATTCGGTACCATCCACAGAGGTCAAATAATTGTCCGTATAACAGCTAACCAACCGCTATGGAATGGTGTGGGAACTCTATTACAAAGATCATTAATTGTCCGTATATAATAGCTAAAAACGGAATTTGAAGGTAAATACGGGGAAGAGCAAGGTTATGGTCTTCGAAAGGGGTGAAGTCTCAGAGTGTGAGGTGAAGCTGAACGGTCAGGCTATGGAGATCGTCAACTCTTTTAAGTATCTGGGCAGTGTGTTGAGTAAAGATGGCACTATGGATGAAGAGGTGCGGGAGAGGGTACAACAGGGGAAGAGGGTTGTAGGAACGCTAAAAGCAGTAACAAGAAATAGGGTGGTCAGTATGGAAGTGAAGAAGTCCTTGCATGACAGTGTGGTAATCCCGACACTGACTTACGGAAGCGAAGCATGGACGTTGGTTGAGAGACTCAGACCAAGAGTGAGAGCAGTGGAAATTAATTACTTAAGGAGTGCGTGCGGAGTTACATGGAGGGATAGACAGACTAATGAGGAAGTAAGAAGGAGGTGGTGTGGAGGTAGATGTGCTGGAAAGTGTGAAAAGGAACAACTTGAGATGGTTCGGCCATATGGAACGTATGGAAAGCGAGAGAATGACTAAGAGGGTGTACGAGAGCGAGGTGGAGGGACAGAGGGGGAGAGGTAGACCGAATATGAGGTGGAAGGATGGAGTGAGGAACTACATGAACGAAGGCGGTGCTGGTTGGGGGGAGGGGCGTCGACTGACTGGGGACAGAGGTGCATGGGCGCGGTTCGTTCGGGCCACCCCTTCGGGGATCACGGCGTCAGGCAATAGATAGATAGATAGAGATATAATAGCTAACCAACCGCTATGGAATGGTGTGGGAACTCTATTACAAAGATCATTAAGGGGAGATTTCCACTTGAGGTATTTTTTTTCTTTACCCCTTTCTCCCTCATGTTTAGCCCCATTGTTTTTTAGATTTTAAGACGTTCGCCCCATTAGTTTGGCGATTTTAAGAACTTTCACCCAATTGATGTCACTTTTAAGACTTTTCGTGCCATTTAGGTGTCGATTTTTTCCTGGCGAGCGATAGCGAGCCTGTAATTTAATAGGAACCGGCCCTCGGCCGGGACATTTTTCTACCGAAAAATGTACATATTTATCTTGAAATGGGGTCAAGGGGGTGTAATTTCAAGCTTGATGGAAGTCTAGGAAACACACTAAAAACCTCCCCTTAAGGGGACAGTGGCTGCTTTTTTGGCCTATTAATTAATTTATTATTTCGTTTCCTCGCTAGATATCCCTCAAACTTAGGAAAACATCCCCTAGACCCTCCTCAACATCCCCTAGACCCTCCTCAACATCCCCTAGACCCTCCTCAACATCCCCTAGACCCTCCTCAACATCCCCTAGGACCTCCTCAACATCCCCTAGACCCTCCTCAACATCCCCTAGACCCTCCTCAACATCCCCTAGACCCTCCTCAACATCCCCTAGACCCTCCTCAACATCCCCTAGACCCTCCTCAACATCCCCTAGACCCTCCTCAACATCCCCTAGACCCTCCTCAACATCCCCTAGACCCTCCTCAACATCCCCTAGACCCTCCTCAACATCCCCTAGACCCTCCTCAAGATACATGTGTAATTTTTTCGGTAGATAGATGTCCTGACCGAAGGCCGGCTGCTCTTATAATTACAGGCTCGCTATCGCTCGCAAGGAAAAAAATCGACACCTAAATGGCACGATAGGTCTTAAAATTGACAACGAAATGGTACGAAGGGCTTCAAAATCGCCAAACTAATGGGGCTAAACATGAGGAAGAAGGAGGACCAGAAAAGGGACCCATCTCCCCTTAACTCTAAATAACAGCTTCACCACATAAAGGTAAATATCTAGTAGAATATATTGGTATATATAGTTACAAACTGTATCTGAATGGACCGATGCTTCCCCCCTGGACCATGGACTGTGATGGAATACACCCTTTCCTTCAATATATCTCACTTAAGGTGGCTCACCTCGTTTTTTATTTTCTCTCTCTCCCTCTCTCTCTCTGGGTTGTATCCATTTGGCTCGATTCAGCCTACTGTTTTAAGACGTTTATCCCCATCCAAGTGTCGATTTTTTTTCCTGGTGAGCGGTAGCGAGCCAGCATATTATTTTAAATGTGTTTGACAGCAGGCTAAATTTGTGATTTTTTGTATAAAACAACAAAAAATCCGGCTTCGCCGGATTTCTCCATACAATGCTGGCTTGCTATCACTCGCTAGGAAGAAATCGACACCTGGATGGGGATAAACGTCTTAAAACAGTAGGCTGAATGGGGCCGAATAGATACTAGCCAGAGAAAGAGAAAAGGAGAGAACAAAGCAAGTTACCCCCCTTAACTCGTATGACATTTGACGACAGCAGAGAATAGCTACCGTACCCTAAGTTATTAACCTTTGGAAACATTCTCACCACTTTGGATGTTGATGTATTCATATACTGTATATTTGGTATTTCATTTTTACTTTGTTTTTGTTCATTGTTTTATGCCATCCCTTCTTCCTCCTCCTCCTCCTTCCTCCTTCCAATTCCACTTCTTCTTCTTCCTCCTCCTCCTCCTCTTCCTCCTAGTCCTCCTACCTCTTCATGCTCCTCCTCGTCATTCCTCCTCCTCTTCTTCCTACTCCTTCCAATTCCACATTTTCCTCCTCCTCCTCCTCCTCCACTTCCTCTTCCTCCTCCTCCTCCTTCCTCTTCCTCCTCCTCCTTCCTCTTCCTCCTCCTCCTTCCCCTTACTTCTCCCTCCTCCACCTTTTCTACTCCTCTCTCTTTTCTTTATCTTTCCCTTCTTAACCCTTTCTGAATACGATGCCGCTTTTCTTCCATTTATTCTGGCTATCGCTAAGCGATTGTATTCAATTTAGGAAAGATCAGTGGGAGTTAGTGTTAATTGATAGAGTTAATATTAGTTTGATTCCTTGAGGTCCAGTCCCAGCTGTTAAAGAATTTGAGAAAAATGTG
>CM064574.1:8224263-8241763 GCA_032716605.1 Paralithodes platypus | reverse complement strand
GTAGATATGGAAAGATTAAGTTTTGGAAGCATTGAAGGTAACAAGATTCTCTCTGCCCCAATCAAAAATAGTTGATAGATCAGAAGATAAGCGTGCTGTGGCCTCATCACATGAGTTTTTGAGTGATTGCATGCTGGTACGTTGTGGAAAACTAGTTGAATAGTGTAAGGTCAGGGAAGATTAATTTAAATATAGATAAATGCAAAATGCTCCACAATGGTACTAGAAATGCAAAAGTTAACTATTCTATTAGTGGAATTTAACTTATGAGTGTAAGTAAAGAGAATGATCTTGGCTTAACTATAACAAGCAATTCAAAACCTGTCCAACAATGTGCTGAATTTATTTAAAAAAAAACGGAAAATATTTGTTTTTGCTTCATTGGGAGATCTTTTTAATATAAATTCGAAAACGTTATACGCACTTTATATATTTCATTGGTTCGTCTGCATTTGGAATATTGGGTCCAGCTTTGGTCACCATGCTATCCAAAGAACATTGACAAACTAGAAAGAGCATAACGGATCATAAATAAAATTATTCCCC
Organism: Paralithodes platypus; assembly: GCA_032716605.1. Taxonomy (NCBI): domain Eukaryota; kingdom Metazoa; phylum Arthropoda; class Malacostraca; order Decapoda; family Lithodidae; genus Paralithodes; species Paralithodes platypus. The sequence continues at coordinate 8,241,217 of CM064574.1, read as the reverse complement.
GACTAAGATATATACCATATGAGGAACGACTAAGATAGGTAATCCTATTTACCTTGAGAAACCACAGAATGAAAGGTGACGTAATCCAAATGTTTAAAATTAATCAAAGGCCTTGACAAAATGGACGTAAATAAGTACTTCACAATAGATAACACAAATTACACAAGAAGTAATGGTTGCACAATTGTGGGAAAGCCGTTTCATTCACATGAAGCGAAGAACTACACTTTCAATAGAGTACTCACCTTATGGAACAAAGTGCCTAGAAATTGTGTTAGACTGTCATACAGTGCAGGCATTTAAATATCGACTTGATAAACATCTTGTCATGAATCACCAACTGACTGCGTTTGTGCCCAAGTAAAGTGACAGTATCAATATAATTTGGCTATCGAAAAATGTACAGATTAACTTGAAGGAGGGTATGGGGGGGGGGGGGTTAAAGTTTGATGAAACTGTAAGGGGGAAACTAAAAACAAAAATGATAAAAAATATGTATAAAGAGAAAATAAAAACTATAATATTGTTATCCGGTCCACAGTTTTTCTGAAGCTGAAGCCCTCCAATTGATTGTCTGTTGTTGTTTGTCTTCCTTTGTGTTCCTTTGCATTTGTATTTGGTTGTTGTGTCTCATATTTGGAGGATGAAGTAACCCTTTCAAATTCCGATTACGCATTTTTTTTCTATTTTTTGGCTATTATTGAACAATTCTATTCAGATTAGAAAGGATATATGAAAGTCAGTGGGTTACTGGAGATAGATGGCCATCGGCCGTCAGTTAAAAAATCACTCGCCAGTACAAGCGACGTCCGACAGCCGTCAGTAATATGCGGTCCTTGTAACTGCCAGTATCGAGCGATAGCTGCTACCATGACTTGTTGGCGCTGCTCTGAGGCATTGGCAACACTACTCCGCTTGGTTGCAAGCTTCCACAGGCTGGCGGGGTCAGTGCTTCTCCAACTTTTGAGGTGGGAGGGTGTTCTCTCTTGCCTTTGAAGCCATTTTGGCCACACTGCCTGGTACTGGAGGGTACATTTATGTTAATACCCTATGGTACAGTATGGGTGAACATCGTCTAACGATAGCCACAATACTGTAAACTGTTAAAATACATTATAATCTTCAAAGGGAAAAGTGCTTAGATTTTATTTTCATTGACTCGCTTCTCGTTCTCTTCTTTGTGTTAAAAATATCTCCGTTTTAACTGTTATACATTGCCTTGCTATGTTTTCCTCCCAACTCTCCCCTCACCGCGATACATTTATTATTATTCTGTTTTTAGTATCGTTCTTTCTACCTTCCCACACATACACACACACTCACACACACACACGCCCACACACACACACACTAACACACGCACACACACAAACACACGCCCACACACACACACGCACACTAACACACGCACACACACAAACACACACACACGCCCACACGCCCACACAGCTGCTCCTCAACCTTTTATCTTTACATTTATATATGTTAGATGTGCAATTAAGGGGAGATGGGTCGTTTTTCTGGTCCCCCTTCTTCCTCATGTTTAGTCCCATTAGTGTTCAGATTTTATGACGTTCGGCCCATTAGTTTGGCGATTTTAAGAACATTCGCCCCATTTCTTTGACAGTATTAAAACTGTTCGGGTCATATAGGTGTCGATATGTTCCTGGTGAGCGATAGCGAGCCTGAAATTTAAGAGGAACCGGCCTTTGGCCAGAACATTTTTCTGTCGAAAAATGTAAACATTTATCTTGAAGGAGGATCTTGGGGGGGGGGGGGGGGTTAAAGTTGATGGAGGTGTAAGGGGGAAACTAAAATAAATACAAAATAAATATACAACGCGGATATATATACGCCCTTCCCCCCCCTTAAGCCTTTCTGTTATAGTATTTCGCTTTGACTTATTCCTTTTTGCATGTTTTTTTGAGTTATGTTTTATGTCTGCATTTCTGTTAGATTTGCAAGTAAGCCTCTCTATTATAGTATTTGTGTTTGATTTATGTCTTGTTTGTGTGTGTGTGTGTGTGTGTGTGTGTGTGTGTGTCTATGTGTGTGTGTGTGTGTGTGTGTGTGTGTGTGTGTGTGTAGGCTTGGTCTTACAAAACATATTCCTGTGCTACGCATAATGGCAATACATTATATGGATTCCCTTGCAAATACTACCACCTGAAAATCTGTGAATAATATACATGTGATTTCGACTGACTATGACACTATAGGTAGCGCCAGCGAACTTGACAATAATCTTGATCCCTTATAACTCGAAATGAATGAAAGCAATCGGGCTGACGTTTCTATCATTTGGGAAGAGTCCACCAGGAAATAGGTGTGGATATTTCCCGGTCGTTGGCGCAAACTATACCTTATTCTATATTACCCCTGTCTTGCATTATTCTTTGTATCCTACATAATTATGTACACAGTCAGTTTGAATCTTTGAACCTCTTGGAAGCATCTAAGCTATATTAAGGGGACTGTGGCTCGTTTTTCTGGACCCCTTTCTCCCTCATGCATAGCATCATTAGTTTTGACATTTTAAGACGCTCGTTCCATTAGTTTGGCGATTTTGAGACCTTTCACCCAATTTCTTTGTCAATATTAAGACTTTTCGTGCCATTTAAGTGTCTATTTTTTCCTGGCGAGTAATAGCGAGCCTGTAATTTTAAGAGGAATCGGCCTTTGGCCCGGCCGAGACATTTTTTTACCGAAAAATTTACAAATTTATCTTGAAAGGGGGTCTATCGAAAAATGGTTTTCTAAACTGCATGGAGATCTAGCGAGAAAACTAGGAAATATATGAATTAATGAATGAATAGACCAATACAATGGCGCATCTCCCAACCATTTAGCTACAAGAGACGGCCTTTTCAGCACCTAATATAATCGTCCAGTGTTGGTATGATCATGAGCAGACTGATTATCCTTGTACCTACATGAGATACATTTTGATTCCCTTCACCTGCGAGTCAAACGAGAGAAGATTCGAAACCAAATCCTAAAGCCGACCCCTCCCCACTCCCCCCTCTCCCTCCCCCTACACACACACACACACACACGCACACTCACCTTCTCTTACCTCAACCCTGCTCTCTCTCTCTCTCTCTCTCTCTCTCTCTCTCTCTCTCTCTCTCTCTCTCTCTCTCTCTCTCTCTCTCCATGTTTGCTCTGGATGGATCATAACAAACTTGGTCAACGGTGAAGACATGGCAAATTCCACTAGGCTTGGAGAAGTACAAGGTGATGCATATTGGCCAAATAAATCCCAAATCAGACTATTCGCTGTTGGGAAAGATTGGCATGGAAAACTGTGTAGGTGTTCCGATTAGCAGTTACCTTAAGTTTTCAAAGCAGTCCATTGAATTAGAGATAAAAACACAAGATAAGTTCCCTATACTCTACAATGCTTTGATACGGCCTCTTCTAGAATATGTTGTTAAAGGGAGATGGGTCGTTTTTCTGGCCCACCTTCTTCCTCATGTCTAGCCCCCTTAGTTTTCAGATTTTAAGATGTTTGTCCCATAATTTGGTCGATTTTAAGACCTTTCGCCCCATTTCTTTGTCACAATTAAGACCTTTCCGTAATATTTAGGTGTCGATTGTTTTCCTGACGAGCGATGGTGAGCCTATAATTTTGTAAGAACTGGCTTTCGGACGGGAATTTTGTTTTACCGAAAAATTTAGAAATTAATCTAGAAGGGGGATCTAATGGATGTTTTTTTAAAGTTTGATGGAGGTCTAGGGAGGAAACTAAAAAAAAAAAAATTAAATATATGAAATAATCGACCAAAAAAATACCCACCTCCCCTTAAATTCTGCTCTGCTTAGGAAAGATATAGAGGGAGTAGAAAGAGTCCAATTAGCTGCTAGGGCTATAAAGCATATGCCGTCGATAAGAAGACTGAGCTATGAGGAGAGGTTGAGAGCTCTTGATTCGTTTTCGTTGGAAATACGTAGACTTGGCGTTTTTAAAATACTTAAACTGTTTGACAACGCGGATTAAAATATTGTTTACCCTCAATAGGAATACAACACACAACCATGGCTGAAAGTTAGATTTGAAGAGGTTCAGTACCAGTATAATGTGGACACTTTCGCAAATCAGATTTGTTATACTTGGAACAGACTTTCCTCAGAAGTTGTATACAGTTCTTTCGTAGAGCAGTTCAAAAAGAGATTAAATAGTGTTTTGTTTACATAACACAGTATTTACATTGAATACAGTACTCTACACAATATATCTCTTTCCACTTCGATTTACTCCCAGGAAAAGACTGCAAGCTCTTTAAGATACTAACTATTCATTGTAACTCAGGGTAGCTATATTTCTCACCTATAACAAGCTAGGGTGCTCATCTGGCCCCCCCCCCCCCGCACACACACACACACACACACACACACACTGCCTCACGTCACCTCCTATAATGCCACGCTTCACTGTCCACTCTCATCAGCATACCTCTCTCTCGCTCTCTCTCTCTCTCTCTCTCTCTCTCTCTCTCTCTCTCTCTCTCTCTCTCTCTCTCTTTCTTTGACAGATTTGATAGCAGTGCACTGTTCACGATTAATAGAAATGCTGCAACCCGAGGTAATGGAATGGAATTAAACAGAAAGAAGGCATGTTTAGATGTCACACAAAATATCTTTACACACAGAGTGGTCTAAAAGTGGAATAGTTTACCAAGAGAGGTGATCGATAGTAATTCAATTGATAAGCTTAACCCTTTCAAGCTCCTATACTCGTTTCTGTTCTGTTTCTGGCTATTATTAGACGATTTAATTCAGATTAGTAACGGTATATGGAAGCCAAAGGGTTGATTGAGATAGTATTTACCCTTTTAATACCCACAGATACTTCCTAAGCTGCATACAATCGTCTAATGATAGCCAAAATAAATTGCTAAAACGCGTCAGAGCTTCAAAGGGTTAAGAAAAGAATGGATGATCATCTGATGGATATTGGATAAACATGAATGAAACAGTAGGTAAGTGTAAATTCCCATTCAGACTAATATATTTTTATTATCTATACGAACCATTCTTGTGGGCATTTCCTGACACATTATGCCACGTAAAAACGTGGCATTAATACGATACAGAGACATAACAGTTTGGTGTTTTCCCATTAATGATAGGAAATAAGCTGCTAATGGAGTAAACCTTTCGCTAGGTTAAAATATATGTTGTTTAATCCTTCACACCTTACTTCTCTTGACCCTCCTCCTCTCTGACTCACCCCATGCCCCTCATGTCTGACTCCTTGCTCTCTCTTGGTTGATTTGAAAACTAACAATGTTTAATGTTTACTATATCCATATCAAATGCATCTTTATATTGTGGATAATAACAGAACGTTTATCTTCGTTATTAATATACAGCCCGCATATATGGCGGGAATGTATACCTAAATGTTAGGTGACATATACTGCATAGTGTATTATACAGTATAGGCGATATACTATTCACATATACAATTTGCTCAACCTCGATCAAACTTCCTACAAAGGCTCTATTTCGAAAGTGTGTAATATAGTTCTTCTGTGGAGCCGTTGAAGGACAAATATGTCATGTAGTATGCACACTTTGTAGTAAGTGTACGCTAAGTTTAATGTTAATTACATAGTATTGTATGGAATGGAACGCTAGGTCTCTAAGATACTGACTTTCTAGTAACTCTTTGTAACTCACCCTTCCTTTCCCTCCCTCTCCCTCCCCTTGCCTTTCCCTCCTCTTCCTTCTCCTCCCATCCCCTACCCGTACTCCCTCCCCACCCCTCCTATACTCCCTACCTCCCCTCCCCTTGCCTCTCCTCCCTGTCCTCCCTCCCTATTGCCTACAAATCAGGGTGACAGCAGTGTTCTCCCTTTACTCTCCCTTCATCCATACTCTCTCTCTCTCTCTCTCTCTCTCTCTCTCTCTCTCTCTCTCTCTCTCTCTCATATATAAACCAACCATTCAATCAACTAAATAACTAACCTATTATGTTCTGTTACGTTGTGTTGTCCCTGTTCGGGTTCTGTCTCGAGTCGGACCCCCCCCCCCCCTAAAAAAAGTGGAGTATGTGCCAGAGTATGTAGATAGAATAGATATATAGATATAGCTATAAGGAATATATAGTAACACTATCTATAACTACCATAGAATCTCTACCTAGCTTCGGTACCGTACCTACTATTCATCTTACCTATCAACCAACCATCCAATGAACTAATCCAATAACCAGACATCCAATATATCTATCTACCTGCAACATAGGCTGTTAGAAAATTAAAACTAATATCTACAAAAATTCAAATATTAGGTTCAAGAATACTAGTATATAAAAGAAAAAGACAACTTTATTTTAATTATTTGAATGTAGCCAAGCAAGTAATGTACAGGTATTCGGGGCCCATAAGGATACATGATAATCTATTTATGACAAGAAGAAATATGTAACATATATATATATATATATATATATAATGGCGATCTATCGCTTGGAGTAAGTAGGAAAAGAGCAATTAGACAGAGGAAGAACAAGCGAAGAAGTGTACGAAGTAGAAGAAGCGATGTACAGTAGAAGACTGAAGGTTCTCGTGCTCAACCGAGTTGCTTCATTGTGATACTGTATATACTGTATGTATATATATATATATATATATATATATATATATATATATATATATATATATATATGTATATATACCAATATATATAATATGTATATAATATATATATATATATATATATTATATATTATGTATGAAGAAATAAAATTATATAAATATTGAATATATTCTATATATATTATATAAGCTTTTATATGCAGAATATTACTTTATGTACTTATACAATTGCAAATATATTCTTACTAACACAGAAATAATAAACTAAGCAGTAAACGAGTGACAATGTTTAAGGGCTAACTCAAGCAAAGTCATAACGAGTAAGTCTATGAAAACTTACTATGAATGAAAGAAAAACTTTTTGATGACGGCAATTAGTAATAATTACAATTAAATAATAATATATTCACAAAACTTAATAACAATTGCACACATACCGGGTATCACAAACAATAATTATACACAATTATATATACTGTATATATATATAATATTATATATATATATATATATATATATGTGTGTGTGTGATAATATACTATACTCAACAAAGATGTATCTTGCAAACTGTTTGCCTAATGTAGGCTTCAATGGAGAGAATTATCACAAATCAAAGGCAACTATGAGCATGGAAAAGAAGAGGGCGTGATGTTAAGTGAATAAGTCGTCTGAATCAATTGTCAACTCTAAGCGCTCGGTCCCTAAATATCCCCCACATCATAGACGAGAAAGTGCCATCACATCTGCGGGCAATTGGTGCCAGTCGGTACAATACCGTGACGTTTATGGAACTCTCATGTGTTCACCACGACATAAATACGTGGGATAAGATATGATGCAATTATGGCTTACCACTATTTACCTACCAAGTAACCAAACATCTTCCCTCTCACTAAAGCATTACGTTATCCACAATGCAGTTGCCGAAGTACATGATTAGAATAATATCCAGAATTCAAAAATGGATATTAATCGTGATCGTGTGCTTAACATTTAACTGTGTTGGTGGTGTAATTGTTTAGATGCTTATGTTCTGGGTGTGGTGTCCCGAGTTCGAATCCCGGGAGGATCATATGCTTTCATTAGTTTATTCTAGTGCATTGGGGTTTGTAATGGAGGATTAATGTTAAGAACGGGGTGGTCCTTAATACCTTGCTGCCGATCAATCCTCCAATATGTTTATCTACCTATTCACCAACCAACCATCCTACCATACTACAGACCTATCAACCTTCCCATCTGTGATACCCATCTACTGTAGCTACCTTATCTTCTTCCATACCTCTCTCCTTCTTCCTTCCTTTCTTCCTTCTTTCCTTTATTTATTCATTCATTCATTCATTCCTTCATCCATTCATTTATTCATATTTTTCTTCCGTCCGTCCTTCCTTCCTTCCTTCCTTTCGTCCCTTCTCCCTCCCTCCTTCCTTCCTTCCTTCCTTCCTTCTAGTCTTCTTTCGTTTGTGCCTCCCTATCTGTCTTTATTATCTTCCTCCATTCCTTCCTTCCCCCTTTATGCCTTTTCCTATCCCTTCCTTCCACCCTTCACTATTTCCTTCCTTCCATTCTTTCTCCCCCCTCTGTCTCTCCTTCCTAATCTCCTTTCCAAATTCCCTTCCTCTGTTCTTCCTTTTGTATGGCCTTCCATCTTTAACTCTCGCCTTCCCTCTTTCGATCCTTCGTTTGCTTCCTCTCTCTTTCTCTCCTTTCCTATTCTTCTTCTATATTCCTTCATTCTACATTTCTGTTATCTCTCCCTTCACCATGGTTCTCCTTCCCCCTCTCTCCCTCCTTCCTACGCTCCCTCTCTCCCCTTCTTCCCTCTCTCCCTCCTTCCTTCACTCCCTCTCTCTCTCCTCCCTTCGCTCCCCCTCTCCCGTTCTTCGCCCTCTCCCTCCTTCCTTCGTTCCCTCTCTCATTTTCTTCCTTCTCTCCCTCTCTTCCGTTCTTCCCTCTCTCCCTCTTTCCTACGCTCCCTCTCTCTCTCTTTCTTCCCTCTCTCCCTCCTTCCTACATTCCCTCTCTCCCTTTCTTCCCTCTCTCCCTCCTTCCTACGCTCCCTCTCTCTCTTTCTCCCTTCTCTCGTTCCTTCGTCTCCTTCCCTCCCACCCTCCCCTGTGTTCCACAAATCAGGATGACACTAGTGAACTCCCTTTATTCTCCCTCTGTCCATACCTTCGTTCTCTCTCTCTCTCTCTTTGCTATCCTTTCCTTCCACTGTCCCTTACTTTTGGGTTAGCTATGTCTACTAAAATCAATTCCTGACCACCTCGCTGGGATCGTAAGGTCTGGGTGGTCAGTGTATCTATGTAAATCTCTCTCTCTCATCCCTACTCATCAACCAACCTGTTCATACCTTCGTCCTCTCTCTCTCTCTCTCTCCTCCCCCCTCCCCGTCTCCCTCTCCCACAAATCACGGTGACAAGGCTGACATCCTCAGTCCGGCTATAATTTCTCAGTAATTAGTTTTTGACCATTAATATTTAGTGCCTCCCTACACAGATACCCGTTCACTCATATTCTACGTTGTTTGTTATATAATATGCCTTATATTATACCTGTTCTGTTGTTCATGTCTTTCTATTGCAGTTATCCTTTTAATTTTGTTCGTTTTTTACCATAATATTTATGTTAGTGCCCCTTAAACAGAGAGCCATTTATCTCATCCTCTGTGTTGGCTTTTATATATATATATACAGTATATATATATTTTGTTTACAGAGTTATTGATGTTTTATTACCAGTATTGTTATTGATATATTTGTTAGCTTTAGATCATCAATTCCCTACCATTTTCACTCATGTCTTTCGGAATGATTTATGTCTATTTGTTTTGTTTTTAGTTTATTTTGTATCGCTTCTACAACTTTATAGTATTTATCTTAGTGCAAGTATTATCAGTTATAGGCCATTATCATTTAGGGGACTTACAATTATTTCCCTTGTTGGTCATTGCGTCAATTGTAATGTTTTCTAAATATATTAATATATTTCGTATCTTCCATAGTTTATATCTGATTAATTGTTGTTGTTAATGTCCTTATTATGAGTCATATAGTTTTGGCCACTTGTATGTAATGCCTCCCGACAGTGTTAACGCGTTACTCATATTTTGTGCGGGTTTAATATATATACCGGTATATGTTCATTCCTAATTGTTTGATTTTAATACATTTATGTAATAATTATTGATTGTGTATATGTTGCAATTTATATTATTATTATTATCAATAATTTTATTATAAATATTATTATTATTATTATTATTATAATTATTATTATTATTATTATTTAGTTTCTTCATCTTCTTCTTCTTCTTCATTTCATTGTAGGGTCTAACTATTAATCTGATTTTCTTCCTAGCTGATAATATTGAAATCTATATGATGCCTATATAATTACCTCAAACCGAAATAATTACAGCATGAGACTAGTGAGATATATGAACGGTAAGTGTTTAACCCTTTTGAGAACACACAGTCAGTTACCCCCCCACCAACCCCCCCCCCCACACCCCCCCACACACACACACACCCACACCCACACACACACACACACACACCTCCCCCTGCACATAACATACTTCCACCAGACGCCCCTTGACCAACATGTGCAGCTCGACACTTCAACACACTCCAACCAATAAGGGCAAGAACTGACAGATACAAAAATAGTCCTATCCCAACCATTGTAAATATTATTAATAATGTGTAATGCCGGCCTGTCACACCATATATACGCTCCCTCCTTTAATAATGTATGCATAAGTGTGTGTGCGTGTGTGTATTAGAATATATGTATGTATTTGCTTGAGTTTGTTTATGTATATGTGTGTATAATTATGTATATGTGCATTTATGTATGTACAGTATAATTATGTGTATGTATGTGTGCGTATATGTGTATGTATGTATGCGTTAATTATCTATGTATGTATGTGTCTATAGTGTATACTGTTTGTGGTTTGAGGCTCGAGCCCGGCTGAGAGTATTCTATCACACACACACACACACACACACACACACACACACACACACACACACACACACACACACACACAAACAAACAAACAAACACACACACACACACCTACACTGAAGAATGTCCATATACTATAATTCCCCCCAGCTGTCTCTCCTTATTTTATATTCTTCTTTTGTTCTCTACCGAGGATTACCTCCCATTGTAGTAGGCTTTACCTGACCCTACCTGTACGGACCCGTAGGCCATTTCGCCTTGACCCTTTTCAAACTCCTCATTTGATCTCTTCGACGTTTGACATTCCATTCTAATTGGCTTTACCTGACCTACAGTCCGTTGCCCCATTAACCCTTTTCCAATTCCCTCATTTAATCTCTCCCAAGGATTTAACTCCCATTATTAGCCTCACCTGACCCTACCAGAACAGTTTTTGTATGTATGTATGTTTGTTTGCATACGTGAGCGTTTATGTATACGGGCATGTGCACACTTACTGCATGTTATTATGTTCTTATATATGTATGTATATATGCGTATTTATGTGTGTACGTATGCGTATATATGTATGTTCTGTATATATATGAGTAAAATAAATGTGTACTGTATATGCACTGTAAATCACTTACTCTCATGGTTAATTTATGATAATTTGTATTTTGCACTAGCATAATTATTGTATTAATTTCTTGTTTTAATGTAAAGTATATTATACTCACCCATTGTAAACTGAGCTTACCATTTTCATATCTGTATATCTCATGTTAATCCACTAATTGTAAAATGTGTATTTTCAGCTCATGAGGCTGCCATTCTTTAATAAACCGTTTATTATTATTATTATTATTATTATTATAACATTACACAGTACCCACCCATACAGCCATAACACACACACACACCTCCCCCTCCACATAACATTACACAGTACCCACCCATACAGCCATAACACACACACACACACACACCTCCCCCTCCACATAACACTACACAGCACCCACCCATACAGCCATAACACACACACACACACACACACACACACACACACACACACACACACACCTCCCCCTGCACATAACATTACACAGTACCCACCCATACAGCCATAACACACACACACACACACACACACACACCTCCCCCTCCACATAACCCTACACAGTACCCACCCATACAGCCATAACACACACGCACACACCTCGCCATCCACACAACGCACACACACACACACCTCCCCCTACACATAACAATATACAGTACCCACCCATACAGCCATAACACACACACACACACACCTCCCCATCCACAAAAAAACACACACACACACACCTCCCCCTCCACATAACACTACACAGTACCCACCCATACAGCCATAACACACACACACACACACACCTCCAACGGGTGAAATTTGTAGAGCTACGACGCAAAGCCAAAAAGTTAATTAAGCAAAGTAAAAAGACCCTAGAGTTACATATTGCGAATCAAAGTAAAACAAACCCGAAAGAATTCTATAGTTATATCAGAAAGAAAAAAGTAGTTACTTCAACTGTTGGACCGTTAGTCGATGAAAATGGAGAATACACCAAAGACAAAGTACAAATGAGTAATGCCCTCAATACCTTCTTTGCATCAGTTTTTACAACAGAAGACCTCAGTGATATCCCTACACCATCGCCGATTCAGATTGATAATTCAGATGTTCTAAGCAATATCACCGTTACAGAGAGAGAAGTATTGAATTGTTTAGATAAACTCAAGGTAAATAAAACGCCTGGACCTGATACAATCTCGCCTAGAGTTCTAAAGGAAGCTAAGGATGAGCTCTCCAAACCACTGACATTACTATTCAATAAATCCTTGCAGTCTGGAACTATGCCTGATCAGTGGAAGATAGCCAACGTAACACCGATATTCAAAAAAGGCAGCAAATCCCTACCCAGTAACTATCGTCCAATTAGCTTAACCTCAGTTGTATGTAAAATGCTAGAAACAGTAATAAGAGACAGACTCGTAAATCACTTAGAGGAAAATAACATACTTAAAGATACTCAACACGGCTTTCGTAAAAAACGTTCCTGTTTAAAAAACCTCTTGGACTTCTTCCACGATATCCTCAACCTCTACGATGAGAGTAAAGCTGTAGATATTATATACCTTGATTTTCAAAAGGCCTTTGACAAAGTTCCCCACAAACGTTTACTGCTAAAAACTAAAGTGCATGGAATACAAGACGGTGTGTTGAAATGGATAGAAAATTGGCTCAGCGACAGAAAGCAAAGAGTAGTCATAAACGGTAAGGCATCAAAATGGACCAATGTAAGTAGCGGGGTACCCCAGGGATCGGTACTAGGACCAATTCTCTTTCTAATTTACATCAACGACATAGATGAGGGTCTCACCTGTACAATCTCAAAATTTGCTGACGATACAAAAATTTCAAATAGCTTACTCTCAAAAGATCAAGTTGACGATATGCAACACAATCTAGATAAATTGTCACATTGGGTCCAAATTTGGCAAATGAGTTTCAATGCGGATAAATGTAAAGTACTACATATCGGATACCTAAATGAAAAGCAAACTATTCGATGAATGGCACTCAGCTTAAGAATGTAAACAGAGAAACCGATCTGGGAGTAACAATATCGAGTAACCAAAAACCGAGTCAACAATGTTCAGAAGTTGTTAAGAAGGCAAACAAAATAATTGGCTTTATAGGCAGATCATTTGAGCATAAATCCAAAGACGTTATCCTAACCCTTTACAATTCCTTAGCCCGCCCTCTTCTGGAATACTGCGTTCAATGCTGGTGCCCTTATTACCAAAAAGACATAAACAAGCTAGAACGAGTTCAACGTAGAGTTACCAAAATGATACCTAGCCTAAAGAACAAACCATACGAAGAGCGTCTTAGAGAATTAAATCTATTTCCTTTAACCCAGCGCAGATTAAGAGGTGACTTAATTCAAGTGTTCAAAATCATCAAAGGCATCGACAATATGAACTGTAGTAAGTACTTCACTATCGACCAATCTAATTACACGAGGGGAAACGGTTTCAAAATTATTGGTAAATCTTTTAACTCACACGAATCTAAGAATTTCTTCTTCAATCGAGTTGTCAACTTGTGGAATGGGCTTCCCCGAGACGTTATAGACTGCAGCACCGTTGATTCATTTAAATTCCGCTTGGACAAATATCTCGCATCAAACCCGCGACTGACTGCGTTTGTAAATGAATAACTTTATTTTATCCTCCCCTCAGTTACTAACCCATATGTCCCCTACTAACTTCCTAGTCCTGCCACGTTAGTAGTTCCCTTTCCAATGTTCCCTTACCCACTCTAAACCACTGTTTGGACACTTGATCCTCAGTGTTTTGGAGGACAAGCAGCCTAGAAGGGTCACTAGACCTGTTGTTGCTTGATTTCCTTTGTACTCCTTTGTACTCCCCCTCCACATAACACTACACAGCACCCACCCATACAGCCATAACACACACACACACACACACACACACACACACACACACGCACACACACACACACACACACCTCCCCCTGCACATAACATTACACAGTACCCACCCATACAGCCATAACACACACACACACACACACACACACACACACACACACACACACACACACAAACACACCTCCCCCTCCACATAACACTATACAGTACCCACCCATACAGCCATAATACACACGCACACACCTCCCCATCCACAAAACACACACACACACACACACACACACACACACACACACACACACCTCCCCCTCCACATAACACTACACAGCACCCACCCATACAGCCATACCACACACACACACACACACACCTCCCCCCGCACATAACACTACACAGTACTCACCCATACAGCCATAACACTAACACACACACACACACACACACACACACACACACACACACACACACACATCTCCCCCTGCACATAACACTACACATTACCCACCCATACAGCCATAACACACACACACACACACACCTCCCCCTCCACATAAGACTACACAGTACCCACCCATACAGCCATAACACACACACACCTCCCCCTGCCCATAACACTACACAGTACCCACCCATACAACCATAACACACACATACACACACACACCTCCCCCTGCACATAACACTACACAGCACCAACCCATACAGCATTAACACACACACAAATACACACACACCTCCCCCTGCACATAACACTACACAGCACCCACCCATACAGCCATAACACACACACACATACACACACACCTCCCCCTGCACATAACACTACACAGCACCCACCCATACAGCCATAACACACACACACACACACACACACACACACACACACACACCTCCCCCTGCACATAACACTACACACTACCCACCCATACAGTCATAACACACACACACCTCCCCCTGCACATAACACTACACAGTACCCCCCCATTCAGCCATAACACACATACACACCCACACCTCCCCCTCCACATAACACTACACACTACCCACCCATACAGCCATTATAGCCTCAGTATAATTGGTTGTCTGTTATTACCCCACTTATTGGTTCTCTTCACATGGAGGGGAGCTTTAGTATTACATCTGCATGCAAATATTCACTTAATGATTGTTTTGCATTATATCTAATCCTCTCTATCTCTTCATTTAATATATATATATATATATATATATATAGATAGATAGATAGATAGATAGATAGATAGATAGATAGATAGATAGATAGATAGATACACACATTTGATTTATGCATTATTTATGTATAAGTTTCTGTTTTAACTGTTACGTATGTGTGTGTATTCATCCCACGATTAAATGAAGCCACTAGTCCTATAAGTACTTTCTACATTTTGAATGGCTTGTTATATGTAGCAGTGTGGTCTTTTCTTGCATGTAGATAGGACATCAAGACTTGAACTCTCAACATCGAAGTATCAACTCTTTCGATACAAATTATGTACACATGGTATGGGCTTGCTTCCGGTATGACCACTCATCACAACAGGAATGTGTATTCGCTGAAACAGTTTGATAACACCAAATTCGGCTTTTATTTTTTTCTTCGTACCCTTCAATTGGCAGTTTTGGTGGTCGATAATCTATCAACAAAGATTCAGGTCGATATGGTGCACTATAGTTAAATCAAATTGAATATCCTAGGAGGGGGGGGGGGGGGGCACTTTTAGGCTGGGGGGGGGGGGTTATGTAATCATGATAAGAAAAATTAATCAACTACCGTCCAGCTTAAGCGAAACAATCTGTTGAAAATATTCTACAAATTAATTGGGGTTATCAAAACATACGAACAAGCAAACTGGAGTTATCACAATGAACACATACCTGTACTTAACCCATACAGTACCAGGGACGCCCTTTTAATCATATTCTGGCAACTGTTAGACGATTTTATTCTGCTTAGGATGGACCTCAAGTAATATTAATGCTTCAAACTATCTCAACCAACCCATTTAACTACCACAGATCCTTACTAAAGCTGGAGTCACATGAGCCCTTTTTCGAACAATTTTTACGGGCAATTATGGTCTGGAAGCTTGCACAATTACACTTTATCAGAATTCATCCGCCTAACATAATCTACCTTCAGTCTAGTTGCCGATACCCATGCCAAAAGTCCCGAAATAATACGAGAAAAAACTTGCGCATGGAAAATAGACGGAAAAAGCGCTCGTGTGACAGCGGCTTTATCCTTGCATTGTCTCGTTTGTGTTCGATACTGATTCACATGGGTGTGTCGCTATTCAAGGTATTTATTATACATGCTATGGCCCGGCGGGCAGGGTGTCAAATCAAGGCTATGGGATTAATATTAGAAAGAATTATAGAAAAATATCGTGAAATTACAAAGCTTGTACAATTGTATAATTTCCAAAGCATACTATAAACTGTAAAGTAAACCATTAACTTAATATGTATGACTTGACAAAACAAAACAAAAATCTTAATATTTCGACGGGTTTTGAATAGTTTCACGTATTCTAGCTTACTCAGGAGGCATGTTTAGCGTGAAGTGTGTGAACATATCGATAACGAATGACTTGATTTTTTAGGAAACTTTATAATTATATCCATCTGGTACCTGAACAGATATCATTAACCTTTGGTTAACATTGGGTGATGCCACGGACCCCCCCCCCCCCATCTTCCTTCCTGGACCTCCCAAACACCACTATACCATGTTTTCAATATTCACGACATTTAAACCTATTTAACCCTTACTTCTATTTTTTTTTTTTTGTTTTTTTTTTTTTTTGTTTTTTTTTTTATAATGCAAAACAAATTAAATACAGCTCCCTTGCTTTTGGTAATTTCGTCATT